>JAOTQE010072145.1:0-29405 GCA_025631205.1 Nesometra sesokonis
GAGGGGTGTTCTTCCGTGTTCGGAGAGAACAGGCATATATGTCGGTCTTATGTAGGTAAGTATTCACGAAATAGACTGGAAAATGTTATAAATAAAAAAAAGTACATTGTGTATAGGATAAAGGCAATCATTTCTAAATTTAAATAGTGTTAAATTGTAGCTGTTATATCAGTGTTAAATTGTAGCTGTTATATCATACTGTTTCTGAGTATAAAGTGCTTTTTAACGGTATTATCGAAATTAACATTGGAAACTCGAGTTGGAGAATGTGTAAATGGATCATCAGCCTTCATCCAATTATCAAACAAACTTTTTTATGAAAGTTCAAATAATGCACCTATCATTAAGGATATGTTCAGATTCATGGCTTAAGCGGAGCTAGCGTGAGCAAGGCGCAAGCTAATCTGCGGCGTAACAACCAAGGTGTTCGGACACAAGGCGTAGCTAAAGTCATCAGCAATTTTAAAATTGCCGCCAGTGGGTTTTTCTATGACCAGTGAGCCATAATTGATTGGCCAATGCAGATCGATTGTAAATTGTGATTGGACAACGCGTAGCACAAGGACAAAACCATTCAGGTGTACGAGGCGTAGCTCCGTAGCTTACGCTAAACCGGGGTTTGCAGGAAGCACAAGTTACGCTCCGGATTAGGGACTTACGCTAATCTCCGGCTAGTTCAGACAAAGAAAATCGTACGTCGCGTACGTTACGCTCCGCTTAATCGTTGAGTCTGAACATAGCCTTAGTCACTACTCACATGTGGATAGTTATTGGGTGATTGATTGATTGATTGCTTAACTGGGTGATTGATTGATTGCTTAACTGGGTGGGTGATTGATTGTTGTTGTTTGGTAGTTCGACCCGTTGAATGGCTGATTGGTTGGTCAGTGACAGTCAGTCAGTCAATTGAGTGGTTCAATGATTGATTGATTGATTGATTGATTGATTGATTGATTGATTGATTGATTGATTGGTTGGTTGGTTGGTCGGTCGGTCGGTCGGTCGGTCGATTGATTGATTGGTTCGGTAGTTCACTTGTTGATTGGCTGATTGGTTGGTCAGTGACAATCAGTCAGTCAATTGCGTGGTTCATTGGTTGGTTGATTGATTGGATTAACTGGGTGATTGATTGATTGATTGATTGGTTGTTTGGTAGTTCGACCCGTTGATTGGCTGATTGGTTGGTCAGTGACAGTCAGTCAGTCAATTGGGTGGTTGATTGGTTGGTTGATTGATTCATTAACTGGGTGATTGATTGATTGGTTGGTTGGTAGTTCGACCTATTGATTGGTTGGACAGTTGGTCAGTCAATTCGATGGTTTATTGGTTAGTTGATTGACTGATTGGTTGGTTGATTGATTGGTACGTTAATTGGTCGATTATTTGACTGGTTGATTAGTTGGTCAGTCAGTCAGTCAAGTGAGTTACTGATTTATCAAATTTATTTTTGACACCAGTGGAATATTGCAAAAAGTGAATTATCTACTTTCTGTCTTTATATCTCTGTTTTTATGATTATAATGACATGGCAACAGTCATTGATTTTCAACCTTCAACTCCCCTGTCAATCTAGAAACAAGCTTAATGATTTCCACAGATTAAATCCTCAGTTTGGAATGAAGCATTGTACAATGCATATGATTACAGGTCACAACAACAATCTTCTATTCTATAATCATCATCAATTAGGGATTATCTTCAATCATTTTTTAGTATTGTCTATATCATTTTTACATTTGATATACAATTTCTAAACTGGACCCTGACAGTTATTTAATAAACAAAGAAACCGAACAGTTCTGTATTGTATTGCAATAATACAGTATTTTAATATTTCAAATGTATTTTGTATTAAATGTGCTGCAATAATAAGAAACAAAAATAAAATACTTCCTTGAGCTATTATTTAGTCTTAAACTTTACACATCATGTTCTTATGAAACAAAAAGGGCAAAATCTTGGTACAGGGGTGGAACTGATCCTAGACCCAGAGGCACAATTTTACAATTGGATACGAATACAAATTGTTTTGGTCCCGCCTTCTGTTTGTTCGCGCCATTTTACTGTTCAAGTTTTTCAGCTAAAATATGGTGTAAAAATACTAAAACAGTAATATTTTAAAAATGTATGATTATAGGTTAATATTTGTTAACGTTTGAAAAGTCATTGGATAGGCCCTGGCATAATTCAAATAAACTACATTGTTTTTCTGTGAAAAAAAAAGCATAAACGGAAAGCAAAATAAAGATAAATGCACCTATACCTATTTTCATCATTTATAGTTGTTATTTCATAACAAATTATCAGTAAATACAGGAAAACATAGTTTATTTGTCACTATAATTGTTGTTACATAAAAATGCATTAAGTTATTTTGAAAGACTGATTCAATCGTGGTATGTAACAACACAGGCGCACCCAGAAAGAAGACGCGACCAAAACGATCGGATACGTGGATACTTGGGCACTGACCATTTTCCTTCTCACAATTTTGTTACTAGAGTGAGTAGTTTCCTTCTCAAAGTTGTAAAATACCTTTTCATCTCTGAAATTGTAGATTTATTATATTTCAGGCAGTTTAATTATGAAATAAACTTAGAATTAGGTTTTCTTGTTGATAATTAATATTGTAAAAACCAGTAGTTTAATGTACATATTCGAAATTGGCAAAATAACATATTACAAATTACAAAAAAGGTAAGGCAATTAAATCTTAGTAAATTTATAGCCACTGGGATTTACAAAGGCTTGCTGAATTTATCATTAGATATTAAATAATTACTAAACATCGAAGATTGCACTAGAAGAATATGAACTGTACAAATCAAAAAATCATTACTTTAAAATGCACTCTTAATTTCAATAAAATTAAATTAAATAGGTAAGGCGAAACATCTTTTTTCACGAACTGTCTTTGAGCAATCAGCTAAAAGGAGGTCCAGATTAAAAATAAAATTTAGCCGTATTTACAAAGCGAAGGATAATATAAAAATAAAGTTTTTTCTTTGAAAATAAATATTTGTCATTTTCAGAAAAATATTAGTGAATTTTCTGCGTGGGGGGTTCGCAAAACAAGGTATGAAAAAAACTCCCCCTAAATGGTGATCAATTTTCTAAAGTGATAATTGTTTTATAATCAGATAATCAATGGCAGGGGCAGATTTAGGGGAAGGGCCCACTACAATCGGAAAAGTGAGGTTGCATCCCAACAATTAAGCCAAAAACATGGAAAACAGGACAAATTGCCTTTGTCGTTTTTTTTATTTTTAAATTGAAAATGGAGAACATGCCCACCTCAATCGTAATTACTGCACCAACTACAAGTGCTACATTTAGCCCGATTTTGATCTAACAAGCAAAAAAAAACTAAAAAAAGAAAAGAGTCCATTTTTGGTAATTTTTGTCCATTTTACTACTTCTTTGGATGTCACCATTACTTATTTTGCTCTGTATTGGCTCGGGCATGAGCAAAAACTACTTAAATGAATGTTTATGTGTGGGAATTCTTCTAATGATTGACAAAAATTATGTGTATGAGGCATGCAAAATAGGTCTCAATGTCTGAGACTTGCACATTTTGCGTGGTAGTTGACAAGTATAATATGTAATGATAGTCACCATGTAAAAAATATAGAACAATTAACCTTAAGTAAAATATTTTTTAAACAGGTAAATCTACCTAGCTAATATTAATATCATTCAGCCACAATAAAAAAAAAATGACATTAAAACACCAAGTCACATAAAACACAGACTTATGTGCTTTCGTTCTGGCAGCCCGTTGATCTTTTTATGTAGCTGATAATGTTTATAGGAGAATCGATAAAAGGCCACTGCCAGGAGAAGCAAATACATATGACCTTTAAAAAAAGTGCAATTAAAAAGAGATAAAGTAGAGAATAAGCAGAGTAATAAACACAATAATAGCAAGAACTAAACAAAGCTATGTGCAACAAATATTTCGTTAAAAGTTAGTTTGCATAGGATCCCAAATTAAGTATTAAAACCTTGCTAACATTTTACACCTTAAAGCAAAAAAAAAAATACTTTGTTAGCCCTTTTATGCCGCCCCTATGGAAAAGACCCCGCCTCCAATGTTTGTATTAACATATTTAACTCAAAAATCTGGGTGGACTGTACGTCACAACACAATCTGTTGTAGGGTTGCATATACTATGTAAATAAAAAACCTTCGTCGCAGGTGCTTGGTCGAGTACTTGTTATGTAAGTTCATTTTTTTTTAAATTTTTCTTTTTTTAAATGCTTCCACGCACACCTACATTACATTTTCAAGCAGGGAAATTCAAACAAAGTATTAATTTTTTTGACCTTATCACAAATTATCCTAATTTGTTTTGGACAACTTGTTTTTGTATCCACAACTCTGTTTCTCATCCAATCTAATGCTCTTATTGCATTCATCACAAACCATGCATGCAGTCATCTCAAACAATATTGAAAATTTAATGCTACTTCCCGGTATCCTGGAAATTATCAAAATCTCAAAGATAATGATTACTAAAATGTACATAGGCCTGCACTTCAAAACTGGGGGGGGGGGGGGGGGAATTTGTGTACGCCACTGTACCCTGTGGAAATAATAAAGTGCAGTATTCGTGATGCTGTAATTAATAGAGAACGTCCTAATAGTGCTGAAAAACTTTTTCTTTAGCACGCTATTTGTAATTACTGGAACCCAATTTGTACTGGATTTGAAATGACGGACAAACACGCCAAGGGGCCTCAGGACACTTGACCAATTGGGGCATTGTCCCTGGACCCTGATGGTGCCCTTGACCTCTACCCCAGATAAGGGAAGTATCTATTTGGAAAGTCTTCTGGATTTTGTAACTCTAGGGTTAGAACATCTACTATCCGCTTTTACTGACCACTTCCAACAGTCTTAAGCATTCTTCTAAAACTAACATCCACCTGCTGGGCTCATACAATCTACTCTCTTTTCTACCATAGGGCCTGAACACTCACCTGTAGGGCTCATAGGGTTGTGCGAAGCAGTGGAGGTGCTACTGGGAGATGGAAGAGATTCATTCCGGAGAGAGCCTAGACCACCAAATTCAGATCCTGGTGTTCTATTGGCAGTCGGAAAACCATGGCCAATCACGGAAAAGGCACTCGGCACACTTGACATGGAGAATGGTTCCTGTGATGGGCCAGTACTTGGAAACACGGAATGACCTAAAAAAGAAATAAATATGAATTATATATAATTCAATGTTGCTGTAATTAAACATGCATCTGTAACATAATTTATTTGTGGTTATAAATGTAAACAAATTTAAAGATTACTGGTTTCTTTTCTTCCAAAAAACACAGTAATTTTTCTTTATCATTAACAAATACATGGTCATAGGTATCAAACACTGATTTTTAAAAAAATAAGTAATGTTCAATTATTCCAAATTCACACAATTATTAAAATAAGAACACGGAACAATTGCCACAATGCGTGATAATATGTTATCTGAAGCTATACAATCAAACATCATCCTGATAAAATAACACCATCCTGATCAAAAGTAAATCACAATGAATAATATTTATAGGAAAGAGTGATTTTAAAATATGACATAAATATGAATAATTAATATTTTTTAAAAATCAGTTGAATTTCCTTCCATAAATATAAAACAGTGTAAAATTGCTTTTGAAATTAAAACTTAAACTAATAAATTTTTACGTAAAAAGTATTGTATACTCCAAGCAATGAGATACACGCCATTGTGACAGGATTCAATGATGATCATCATTCCTGATGATGACATAATGTATGTCATCCTTTATTTGGACATTTCAGATTCTAAATGTTTACATTATTCAACAAATTAAGCACAGATGAAACTAGAAATAAACTGGGTATTACAATCATTAAAACTGATAAATACTGTGAGATTTTATGTTAATACAGTACCTACTCAATAAACAAAAA
Organism: Nesometra sesokonis; assembly: GCA_025631205.1. NCBI lineage: Eukaryota > Metazoa > Echinodermata > Crinoidea > Comatulida > Antedonidae > Nesometra > Nesometra sesokonis. The sequence goes on from JAOTQE010072145.1 coordinate 5,948, forward strand.
CATAAAAATTATAATTTCTTTTGCATTTACTGTGTTAAATTCAAATGAAATATGTACATTTATTTATATTTAGATTTGTATTACTTGTATTTATATTTTTTAGCTATAGTAAGACTAATTTGAAAATGTATTTATGTCGTATGTATATTGTTTATATATATTGTATGTTTTTTAGCTAGTACTAAATGCAAATACAAACTGCTAAACATGTATTTTTAAAATTCATAATTAGCCAAGCAGATGGTTTATTGCATTTCATGTCATTAAGTTTTCTCGATGTTGATGTCTCCAAGATAAAATCTGTAATATGATTTATATGAATACGTAGTGTAAAGAAAAGTTCACATTAAAAGGTTGATAACATGCATAAGAAAATGAATTAATGCTATCATAACTCATTATTATTCGAGATCTTTCATTAGATAACTCTTTTGATGCATTATATTAGTTTGCCTTTTTACATAAATCTTCGCACGTAATCCATTTTCACCATATTTTTAATATATGCTCAATTTATTATCGCTCTAATTCTTTAAATTTATTGTTCTTATTTCTATTTTAGCAATCACCTATAACTTTGTGGTAGTATTACATATATTCATTTTTTAACACTATACAAAAAATTTAAATCACATAATTTCCTGTTTTACTTATTCTTATCATTTTTTTATTGTTTAAAAAAGTAACATAGATCAGAAATCAGCACCGTGCAATAATGCTAAGTAGTTTTGCTTGACCTTGCTTTTAACTTTACTATAATTAAATTAGATATTGTATCTTGTATATTCTGCAGGAATGATTCTATATAAATGACACCAATAGAGTGGAATATTAATGTCATAATCCCTATATTTTTGTCAGTAGCAGACTTTTCTTGGGAGGGAGGAGAGGTGTCATGGGGTCCAAACTCTCTTTCCACCTTCAGCTTAAAAAGAATATTTTAAATGGCACAATTGTTCTCATATGAGCCTAAGAAGACAGCTTCTGCTATAATTGAGCTTAAATTAAAAACAATTATGAAAACATTTTTTGTTTGTCAAATCGAAAACCAGGTACACACCCACCCTATTCGGGGAAAATAGGGCTATAGGGAAAACAAGTTTTTTTACTTGCCAGATTAAAATAAATGCGGACACACACACTCCATGAAGGGTTTAAATTTCCACACCCTCTTTAAAACTTTTTGGATCCACCACTGTTTGTCATCATCCTCTTTATCAGTAAATAATAAAGTTATACTACAGTTAATGTACCAATAACAAGTCAAACTACCATGTACATGTGACAAAAGTGTCATTGAGGGCGACAAACAATTCACGATTAACAGACGGAGACATTAATTTTGGTAATAATCATTCTACAAAAAATGTAAAAATTGTAATATTACATTCTTTGCTATAAATTACAGTGTGTACTATGTCCTCATCTTTCATTCCTGATGATGACATAATTTATTTCGAAATATTGAATTCTGTCATGATGGCATGTATCACAGTAGGTTTATTATTAAAAATATACACTATTATTTCTATGCAAAATTAGCATGTCATCATCATCATCATCATAATTAGTAAATGGAAGATAAGTGTTCGATATTTTGTGCTATTAGTTTTTAAGCTTTAACTTAAATTTTTATTTTCCTTTGTTTCAGCGTGAATATACCAACAATTCCATTACCTTTCAACTCTACATGACCTTTAATTCACCATCTGTATATATTTTAATCCACCTATAACCGCCACATAATTCCTACAGAACAAATATAACACTTTCAACCATTCATTACTTCCTCTTTATTGCTCAGTTGCTGCGGCGTTATGTTTTTGTCGCATTCATTGGAGGCCGCCGACGTTTCCTTCCTGGACATGATGATGCGCAAAGTGTTATGCATCAGTAACTTAATGTAATGATCTAAATTTTGTCACCATTATTTCTAAATAAAATGACATTCACAACACTGGTATCTAATACCTAACTTGTAATTTAGGTAACAGTTGTAGCAATTTGTTAGAAAACAAATTCTGTCATTAATAATTTTATATATTATAGGTCTACAACGCTGGCACCTATTATCACAATTAGTTATATAGATACAATTGTAGCACTTTGTCACCAAGCAAAATTTGTCACCGGTAATTCTAGAAATTGAGATTTATAGCACATTGCATGGTAGTTAATTTACAAACTGTGTATAGTGTGTTGTAACAAAAATGTTTTCATTAATTTTATATCAAATGACAAATCTTATAAAGCATTGTCATCTAAATTTTGTAGTGTTGGAGATAGTACTGAAAACAAAGCCAATGTATGTTGGGCATCATCATAATATATACCAGCCAACTCTTTTTGTCTCCAATGCGTGGGACAAACCCCGGCACCAGTACTGGGCCACATTTTCTCCCATTTTTATCTGAGAAGCAAAAAAAAAAAAAAAAACCCGAAAACTGAACATTTTTGGAGCGTTTCTGCCTAAATTACCACTGTTTGGGGGCCGTTTTTACCATATTTTGCTCTATATTGTCTCATGCGTAAAAAAAACTATTGAAATTAATGTTTATGAGTGAGAATTCTGCTAATGCGGGAGAAAAATTGTTTATGTGTGAGACGTCAAAAATAGGCTCCAATGCGTGAGACTCACGCATAATGCATGAGAGTTGACAGGTATAATAATATAGTACTTCTTACAATAAACAAGTATATTTATCTCCCTACATTTGTGAACAGTTTTAGATGTATAAAATGTAGAAAATTGGTTTTATATTTTGGACAACCCATGACAAAACCACCAAGTTGTTGCACAGGATGTTTTTGAGAAATAAGCAAATAAACAAACAACAGAAAATATAGCCAAAATCAAAGGAAATTTCTTGTTTATTTTGCTCCATAACTTTGGTTATAGATGTCCGATTTTGTTTGATAATTGACCACTCAATCGTTGTGTTTTCAGGGCAACGGCAAAACCGAATACAAAATATGTATTATTCTTAAATACAGCTATAAAATTGTAATTTAAAAAGTGGAATTTTCGAAACATTATACATTAACTTAACATTTTATAAGCTGTTTAAAACAATGAAGCTTTCAATATCTCGCTTCCCGTCCTATTGTGTAAACTGCATATTTTTAAATAACTACCTGTCGTCAGGGGCCAACTAGACCATTTTTTTCATCTATGTTTGATCCAATCAAAAATATTATTTAATGATATTGAATTGAAAAAGTATTGTACAGTATAATTACCAAAAATAAACTAAGAGAGGGTAATACTAAACTATTATTTAAATTAAATTCTGTAGCATCAAGAGTAATAATTTATTCGGAGAAATTGTTGAAATGATGATTACGTCCTCTTATTAAAATATTAACCTAATTTTGTAAGATTAATAAGACATTAAATCAGCAGAATCCACTGTTAAATGCCAGGTAATTTCCGATCTATTGCATGTTAACCTAGTTAGTGCTAGTTACTGATAAAAAAATTAAGCTATGGCAGAAAGACTAGGCTACATGGTCAGAATTTTCTAATTAAAATGACAAATCGTTAGCTTGAATTTTCTCTTAATTTAATCTAAAGCTTTAAGAAACAATCCAAAACAAGGATAATGACCAGTGCATTAGAATTGTTTGTGTGCACTCTAAAGAAAACTTGATTTGTGTAGGAGGTTAGTCTGATAAACTGCATATGTTCCCCCCCCCCACTCCCGAATCTTATGGGAGTCTCCCGGAATTTCATTCTACCTTCCTGTCCCAGAAACGTCCAATGAATTGGCCGACATTGCCTTAGGATCTAATGGTCTATGGTTCCGATCATCTGTTACCCTACGGGTATTAGAATCCAGTATAATGTATAAATCTATGTTGTTAGACTAGGTTTAAGGTAATTTTCTGTTGTAGGTTTCCTTGTGCATCTTAGAGACTGTGGTGGACTTGAGTACCCATTAAAACTGAAACTATTTTTTTTTTATGTCAAGAGATATAATGATAGGACATATATATGCAATTATCACTGAAGCAACTTGAACTATTACAGTATTATTATTATTACTAATAATTATTATTATTACTATTACTATTATTATTACTATTATTATTATTAACATTATATTGCTTAAATATAGCACACTGGTGCAGTTTGAACTAATTACTTAACAATTTATTGAATAGTACACTGGCTTCGCTACAATGTACAACTTACGAAAGTACACTGCCTAGCAGTTACACAGTTTGTCAACAGTACATTGCCATTACATGCACACTTTGGCTTGACAATACCATAATCCACATGATAGTTCATAATTGTCAAACTCATTCAGCATCTGGCATATTTCCTGGACAAGGATTAGCTTCTTATGGACAATCCATGATGACCATTGATGACCAGGGGCAATCTACGTTCCAAGTTTGGTCACACACGATCAATTTAGGTAACCTGCATACTTTTGGAATGAAAATTAACCAATGTACCTGTACTCCAATAATATTTGTCAACTTTATTTTATAATGAAATAAATTTACCTATAGCCGGCAAACTATGGGTATACCCTATTTGACAAGAAAAGCTAATATTCATTTAATTTGCATCCATATCTCACATTCACACATTTGTACTTCACACATTTATTTTGCAAATTCCAGTGTTTACAGGCCATTTTAATTTGGTTGTTTTTTTGTTGTTTTTTTTTTGCTTTATGTTAGTTTTCTTGAAATTCATCTTATGTGTGAGAAAAATTATGCATGAGACATCCAAAATGGGTGATAATGTGTGTGTGATACTCACGCATATGCATGAGAGTTGGCACATATATTATCCACTGTAGTTGTATTTCAGAAAACTAAATGAATTTAGTTATATTAACTTATCTACAGATAATTTAAAGAATAAGGTTATTAAAACTTAAGTTATATAAAGTTATGAGAAACTTATTCTTCTGTCTGTCCATAGTATAATAATGCTAATAGCAGGCCTCGATTTTTGTTTCTACTAGTCCACTGGGCAAGTTGACTTTACATTTCACTAGCCCACAAACAATTCAAATAGCCCATGTCTGTGGCAAATTAATCTACAATGTGTACAAGTGACTGCTTGACACTTGTATTCACTAGCCAACAGGGCTAGTAAAAATGAAAATTCACTAGCCCGGTTCAGTTTTCACTAGCCATTGTACGCTGGGCTAGTAAAAAATAGAACCCTGAATAGAAGTTGTAACTAAATATACTATTCATTATAGAAAATAAAATTATAACTCTAAAAGTTCTCTTTTTTTCTGTTAACTAATAAAGAACAATTATTGAGACAGTAAAATGAAAGTCTTTGTTAGAAAGGCACAAAGAGAGAAAAATAAAAGGATAATGTATACATAACATACACTACAGTGCAATGGATCACTTTATATTTGTTTCTTACCTCTGGACTCTACCACACTTACATCCCAGTGAGTTAACCCATGATGTAAAACCAGGGTTGCCATAGATCACATTATTTAAATACTGAGAGTCCAATAACAATGAACATTACTTACCGTAGTTTATCATACAGTCTTGAACTTGGTAAAATTCATAAAGAAACAAAGCAGTATATTACACACAATAGCGACAGTTAATTATCATTCCCTACGAGCATAATGGTATAGTCCCAAGTGATCCTGCCGTTGAAAACAAGTGTAAATAGAAAAAGAAATGGCAGAACATATGTCTAAAAAGCTAACAATTATAGAGTCATCCTTTCCATAAACTGAACAATAATATAACCAAGATAGAGACGAAAAGCAAGAATGAGTAGCGACATCCAATCACATAGTAAGCGACTATAACAAATATCCTAGTTAAGCTCTTTTCACGAACTCTTTGTGACCTTACCAGGTGCAATCAGGGCCCACCATACAAAGCATTAATTTCAAAGTCTTTTATTAATCATCATCATATTTGCAAATGTTCTCTTTGTTGTCTAACAAAAGGTAAATTAGTGTAAAGGGGAAAAACAACAAACGTGACTCAATTTGTACAATACAAACTATACAAACTTTTAAAACTATACCTGCATGTGGGTTTAAAAGGAAACCACAGAAATTAAAAAGCAAAGAAAACCACTAGGTTATTTTATATTATGATTATAGTTTTACTTTTAAGATGGAAAATGAAAAGTCTACTGAACTTTCTGCTGTTGCTAATAAGATAGATCTTTGACCTGCGATTTTATATCCTGTAGAAAAACAGTTCTGAAATAATTAAATTGGAGTCGTATATCATCCCTATGATGATATCCACTTACATTCTTCTATGCATAATAAATATTATAACCAGATTTAAATATCAATATATTAACTGGTACTGTAGTGTATCTAAAATTGTCAGTATTATTAATATCAACTCCCGTAAAATAAATTAAAATTATTTTTTGTGAATTGTGTATTGCTTTGTTGATAATATATGTAAAGCAACTTTATAAAGTTTTTTCATCACAAAAATTAATTAATAACAATTAAATAATATATTTCATATTACCTAATTATTTTAGCTCTAATAAAGATCTCCAGAACAACTCGTCTGACTAATTGATTACTTAGTTAAAACATAGCTGTATAAACTCTTAATTCACTTTTTCCAAAGTTATGTTAAAATATGAAAAAATTTGCAAATCATGAGTATTTTATTGACCCTAAATTATATAAATTGTGAAATAAAATTATAATTTTAAAAAAATGAAAAGAACATTGTTTCTCAAATGAAAAGTTCTAGATTCACTCATCTGATTAACAATTAAGTAACATTTTTTCAAATTTTTTTTATAAAACTGGTGGCGCTCTTCATCTGGGCTATCAAGTGTAAAGGGATTTTTTAAAATTTAATTTAACAATTGACAAATTCTTTCCTGTAAAATTACTGTTTCCACAATATCAAAATGCTTGTAACGCCTTATGGAGGGTTGCCATCTCATATTTGGAGAGAGTAAGGAAAATGTAAGTCAGTTTAGATGTTAATTATTCACAAAATACTCTTCCCTATGTAATCATTGGTCCTACTATATACAAATGTTCTAATAATGTGTACAGGGGCAGATGCAGACTTTTGGAAAGGGGTGAAGGGCTGGAAGGTGGTCCGGTAAAAAGTTTTAGGAGGTCAGGGGAATTCTCCTCCGGGAAATTTTGTTTTATAGACAATGTTAATATTATTGATATATTTTACATTACAAAAGGTGGGGGGGGGGGGAACCCCTCGAGTCTGCCCCTGGCGTATGCAATTTATAACACCTTATTGAGAGTTGTTCTCTCACATTAGAAGAGAAAATATAATTTGTTTTATTATGGAGGTATTAATATCTCCATGGTATTTACAAAATAGATTCTTCCTTATGTAATCACAGATTCCACTCTATCCAAATGTTCTAATTAATGTCTCTATATTACTGAGGGTTGTTCTCCCATTACGAGAAAAGGCAAATAATTAAGTTTTATATAGGTACTGTACAATAAGTATAAATATAGACACTTCGCTATGTAATCACTGGTTCTACTCTATCAAAATGTTAATATATGCAATTGTAACAGCTTAGAAAGGGATGTTTCCTCATAAAGAGAATAGGCATTGAAAAGTTGGACTTGACTATATGGAGGAAGTAATAATACATTCATGGTTTAATGTAACTATTTTTAAAAATAGACTCATCCCTATGTAACCACTGCTTCAAATGTTCTAATGTACTACTTGTATAAAAGAGTGTTCCATCATATTTTGAGAGAATAAGTCAGTCTTATGTACTAAAGTATCATTAAATAGGCTCTTCCCTATAATCACTGGTTCCACTCTATTCAAATGTTCTAATAATGTATGTAATTGTAACACCAGCTGTTACACATTATAATATTGTGACTCTGATAAATTCCTGACTTAATACTCAGTTTGGTATGGATCGACTACTGATGAGTCAAACAAACTCCAATACCAATTGAATATTAGCTTGAATGTAAATCAATAAAGTTAAATAATTTTAAAACAAAAGTATATTTATCTATATTTAAACAAAGTATATAGTAAAACTAATTCAGTGTTCTTCCGAGTATGGTTTCAGCCAGCAAATTTACTGGCAAAAATTACAAGTTACCAGTAAAAATGTTGTTTAATTGAAAAATAGTTATTATATAATTTTGATTCACATATATTTTTTACCCTTCTATACTCTTTAGTATCACAGAGAATACAGCAATGCTCATAGAGGTCTACAAATTTGGGGTAACGCCAAAACCAACCCATTGGCAAAATCCATGCTTGACAAGTCATGTTTTTCTGAAAATTTACCAGTATAATTTTTTCCCTAATTGCAGTCCTATGTAGGCGCCTATTATTTTGATTTCGTCAGCCTTCGTCACAAACACGCAAGTTATATAATAATGACTGTTTTACAATTATTGTATTTTTAACATTATTTTGTCATACAAATTATTTACATGTCATATATATTTTAGGTTGTCGAGGTTGTCGATGTCTTTGTATTTGGATTAATTTTACTTTCATTTATTCATAAATTTGAAACTTCTATGAAAGATTTGGGGCGCAATTTTGACTTAGCAACAGCGTTAGAACATAACACGATTTGATTGGTTGGATTCCGAAATAGTAGGCGCTTACATGGAACTGCACTTTGGGGCTATGTATTCTGGGGAAGTTCACTATCTAGCTGTAAATAATAAATCTCTGCTGTAAAGTCAACTATATAATTCACCTGATCAACAGTCATGTGACTTACTAGCAATCAACTGTCACATGATAATTTTACCTGAATAAATTTGTGATTCATTTTCCAGAAGAATTTTTGAAAGTAATTTTAAGGCAAACAGGAAATGGGTGATTAACAAGGATACAATCAGAGCTAAATAATATCTCTAACAAAGGTAAAGAATAAATTCAGTAGTTAAAAAGTAATACTGTATTACAATGTTTCAACTTAAATCTGTTACATCATTGGTGAGATCAAATTGAGATAACCACCTAAATATGTCTAAAGGCATATAATTGTTAACAGAAATTTTGAGTACTATTATTTACAACTCGGCAAAATATACTAAACTTTTAGGTCAACTTTGATACAGCAAAATGTCCTCAGATTTTCTGAGATTGACGATTTTTTAATTGATTATTTTAGAATACTAAAATATCGGAACAATATACCTCAGAAACCTCAAAAAAAGGGAAAAATTACTTAAATTATTATAATCATTTGACAAAAACAAGATAAATACAATATTGTGGCCACTACATAAGGTAAAAAAGATGAAAAATCAGGTAAACAACCTACAGTATTTTAAGGGTATCAAAATTGGGTACTTGGTATGTCTTCGGAGTGGTTGTTGTCTCACAAATTGGCCTCTCAATTTGGTAGATATAAGATATTCAGAAAAAGAACCTTGCAAATTTCAAGAAAATTACTGGTAAGCAGTGGAGGATCTAGGATTTGGAAAGGGAGGAGGCTGGCAAGGTGCATAGCACCGAGCGGAGGAGGTGGCATATGAGAGGGTATCCTCCCTCCGAAAATATTAAGATTTTTTTTTAATGGAACTGTTTGGCCACTTTATAGAGGTCTCTGGCCATAATAATGTCACCGTTCTGTTATTTTTTTCCTTGTTATTTTTTTTCTTTTTTTTTTTCTGAAAATGAAGGGGGTGGCTAGCCACCATATTCACTCCCCTAGATCCGCGACTGGTAAGCTATATATAATATCTCTTAATAGGCTGCTGCGGTATAAAACAGTACATATTCCTTTTCAAATGATGTTGCTTTTACATTCCTCATGCAAAAGCTGTGGAAACATTTTCGGTAAGCATATACCATATGGAACACACATTGAAAATATGTTGTCAATAATATTATTCAGTAACAGAAATATTTACATACAACTGATTCTGGTTAATAAGAGCATAAGAGTATGCTCACCAATTCACCAAATTAGTGACCTTGTTTACATCTGGTTTGGTGGGTATGTTTATAAATAGAGGGTGCATTTTTCTGTACAGTACTTCACTTTGTTAAAGAAGCTCAAATGGACAACTTTAAAGTTTATTTATTTGTTTATCTTCATTGGGAACTCATTCCGAACCGTTGGAATACATTTATACATCATCTATTTACTAGCTACGTTTAGTTTTATTTAAATTGGAATTAATTAAACCTTTAAAAATTGGCTGATAACTATGAACGGTTTTAGCCCTTTCAGGCCTGAGCAAACCCACTTGCCCGACACCCGGGACAAGTGTTTTTTACAATCGGACAACTAAATTTATGAGACCCACTTGTCCATGGACAAGTATTTTCAGTTTAAGGCCCTGAAATCCACCTTTTGACAGTACATTGTAGAATAGCAAAAACTTTGATGTACTAGTGTATTTATTTCATAAGTGTAAATTTAGTTCTATTTTTAGGTATTGCGCAAAAGTGGGGCAAGTAATTATTTTTTGGACAAGTGAATTTTCCAAAGGTACTTGCCCTGGGGCAAGTGTAAAAAATCAAATTCCCTCACCCCTGTCTTTTTTGCTTTAATTTTGTCTCATGCATGAGAAAAATTGAACTGCAGGACTCTCTATGCATGAGAATTCTGCTCACTGTACGTGTGAGAAAAATTATCTATCAAAATAGGTCTCAATGTGTGAGACTCACGCATTATATGCAAGAGTTGGCAGGTATAGGGAGTATATGTCTGGCAGCATACAAACTGATGAATTTTCAACTCACCGAGTAGATGTGAAGATTCATAAACACTTCTGGTTGCAAGAGAGCTATCGGAGGAGGCGTTATCTACTGGTTCCATCCTACAAGATAAAAAATACGAAACAAATTGAAGCAAAAGTCAACATATTATACAATAAAAGAATTAATGTAGGCTATTCATAATTAACACAGACCTCATAGAATTTTAAAATATTTGCTTGTCATTCAGACAAGTTATCTAACTAGGAAATTTAGTTTCCAAACAACCTTTGATTGCCCACACAGAAAATTCCTTTACAGCGATGTAAAAAATAACAGGTTTTAATTTGGAAGCTTTTGCCTGTTGGGAATGTTGAAAATTTATGGTTGCCCTGTTGAAATTTTGGTTGCGTTGGGAATTCGTAAAGTTATGCTGCAGGCTCTGTAACTGAAACTTTCAACTTCATTCTTCTTCTTGTAATTTTGACATTTAGTAATGACATGTATCCAATGTCGAAAATTGAACCAAAATAGTGTGGATACTTTATCTGAAATCAATCTGAAAAGTGTACCTGTAACGCTGTGTTCAGACTATCTAATTTTCTTTGAAAAAAAACTTTGATAAACCCATATATGGTAAAGACATATCCATATATGGTCATGATATGATGTCATCAGACCATATATAGGCATATCAAAGTTTTTATTCACAGAAAGTTTGGTACAATAACCCCACAGAAAATTTAAGATACAGATCAAACTTTAGCGAAGAATGAACTGTAAACCACAATAAAAGCTATGTATTACATTGCTTAATAGGAGCAAACAGGTTATGACAACTGAATACGCGAATAAATCATTACATGCCAAGTACTTGTAAAAAAATACTATCAATTTCAACAATATAATAATTATGTTCTCATTTTTATCGGTGAGCACCACAAGTGACGCTATGGTAATCACGTTATATCATCTGCGTCTCGATCAAACATGTCTATTATTGAATGCCGCATTGTATTCTCTCAATCTCGTTTTGATTTTTCTACATATGAAATATTTTTCTAAGAGCCACAGGCTTATAAATCTGGCTTTGATTGAATAGAGATAGGCAGTCAGAACATTCCTAACTAATTATTACCACATACAACTGGCAGGTAAAAACAAGGATTAAAATAAAATCTGAATTCTACAGACCTTACCAGTAAAATATAGGATAGTCCATTACACACATTAACCCCCTGTTTACAGCAACAAAGGAATGCTTCGCTCGCCTTCAATTAATGACTACAGTTCTTGCTTCGTAATTTTTCCTTTCTCCCTTCCAACTACTAATTATAATTTCTTCAACACACAGCTGATATTATTAACCAGAGAAGCATATTATATCCATCATTGCACACTCTACAAACAACTAACAGCAATCCATATTGTAATTCATCATTGCCATACTTGATAATAATATTCATTGAATGCTAAATTGCATCTATTCCAATTCTGTTTATTTTTCATTCAATAGCGTTTCTTTTTTGTCAGTACAATAGATGGACTAAAGTATTCAAACAGACTACTAATGACAGAAAAAAATCACAGTTGAATTTATTTATCTCAAATCTCATTTTTCTTTATAAGGTTATGTGACTTGAGAATAGGTTTTTCTACTATTCTGATTTAGTAAAATCAAATATATACATCACTTGAATTAAAAGCTTAATTAATAGAACCAACTTTGTTAACAATGAGTTAAATCTCAATAGAATATCTGGCAATACAACCTACTCAGTGTTTAAAAATTTTAACTTAGAAACTTGTTAAATTTTACGGTCCAATCAAATTATTTTTTCATATATATATTTTGATAAATTATTATCATTTAATAAATTTAAATCTATTATAATCTATTATCTATTATAATAAATATAAAAAGGCTTTTAAATATTGTAAATAAATAATTTTTCCAGTAAACCAATCATTATTTTAACCAGCTCACAATTTTAATAGTTTTAGTTTTTGTAAATTATAATTAACCTTTACATTTCAGGTCTGAGCAAACCTAAATCCGGGACAAGTGTTTTTTTTACAATCGGACAACTAAATTTATGGGACCCACTTGTCTGTGGACAAGTATTTTTAGCTTAAGCCTAGGCCCTGAAATCCACCTTTTGACAGTATGTTTTAGAATAGCCCATACTTCTATGTACTAGTGTATTTATTTCATTAAGTGTAACTTTAGTTATTTTCTATTTTTAGGTATTGCGCAAAAGTGGGACAAGTAAATTATTTTTCGGACAAGTGAACTTGCCCTGGGACAAGTGTAAAACAATTAAATTCCCTCACCCCTGCTTCATTTTGTCATGTTATAATTATGATTCAGCTACCTGTAAGTAGTCATTTTAAACAGCTCAAATAAAATTCAAATATATTTTTTAGGATTCAACTCGCATATTGTTTTTATTATTTTTAATTTGTCATCTAATCATATGGTACAATGTCAGTGTTCTCCCGAGTATGGCATATGTTCAAATGAACGTACAGCAATTGTCCTGACTCAGTACCGCTCAATGCTTTCAGGATTGTTTTGGGAATGTACTTTGTGTATAAGGCTAAAAATTTGAAGGAAATCGATCCAATAATTTTTTTGATACTTGTGTAGACACAGGCGCAGATCCAAGGGGATCCCACCTGGCCCGGCTCCCCTACCCTTTGCACCGAAAAAAATCTTTTTGCACACTTTGGAAAATGCACAATCTGTAGAAAAATGTTCCTGGGCCTTAGGCATGCCCTGGAACCATGCCTATTGCCATCATTTTGGTGTTAAAAGCTCACACATGGACTTGTCCAATTGAGCATCAGGGCCCCTTTTTCTAGCTCTGCTGAATCTGCCCCTTTAGACAGACATACAGACAGACAGATGGAGATCCTTACAATATCCTCACCCACATGGGGTGAGCACAGTAAAGCAGATATATACATGTATTACTTCCCAATCAAATTATGAATTATTGGCCACTTCTTCCTGTATTATTACTCGGCTCAGTATGTGTGATGATAACTATTAATATCACAATTAATGTGTCGTAATGTCACAGAATACACATAATATCATTCACTATCAGTTGTAAATAATTTAAATGCTAACGATGATGTCCAATACGGCAGAGATGACCGCAGAGAGAAAATTATTTTCTACTAAAAGTTGACTAGATTATAGGGCAAGTAACTAATGTACAGCAAGGAGCAAAGGAGAAAAACACAAAATGTAAAATAAAAGACAGTAGTTAAACCTACTGGTCAAACAAAATCAAATCTATATATAGGCATTTAGCCAAGGGATACATGAAGTAATCAAAATAAATTATTTCTAAAAAGAGACAACACATTTGAGCAGCAGATAGATTGAATGCAAATTTGTGATGCTGAAAAGGAGTTGAAAAAACGGGAGAGGAAATTCTTGGTGCACACACCGTTGATGGTGGTATGCGCACCATTGGGGGAGGGGGCTTGGGATGGGGAAAGGTGGTCCACCTGCCATAATATGACCATCCAGAAGGCGAAAATGTGGTCCCGCCGACATGCATCTGGCAGTCTAAAATAACCAGGCATCTTATTTTGACTAACAGTTGCCAACAGTCATTGTGCTCGATCTTACTCCTCTTTCAGAGCCAATCGACCCACGAATGTAATTGATAATGAGGGTTTTCACAGTACTGCATATATTGCTAAAAAACGTGTGTACTGTAATAAGAAATTTGCGAGAAACCAAGAGAAAAAAAGGAGAAAATTGGTCACGAGCCAGGTTAAAAAAAAACAAACAGGAGTCTCCCGGCAAAAACGAGAGTGTTAGCATGTATAAGAAGCAAGTGTCTCTTCAACAACTAGCGGAATTAAGAGGCAAGATGTCTCTTAAATCACTGGGATGCTATTTTAAAGTATACAGAGGTTCCAACCCTCACAAATTTATCTGGGAGTCTCTCAAAATTTTAGCAGTCTACTGATTATTATAAGCAATCTCCCACGTTTCTGTTAAAATGTAAACATGTTCCAGCATCATTATTTGTCTTAGAATGATATTTAATCAACAAATACAGTCCTTTTAACGTAAATAATTGCGTACATTGTTCTAAATTTATCGTAATTGATGCTAGTTAACTCCATGCTGGTCTGTTTTTTTTTCGGCCTTTCCATCATGAAACGCAGCAGAAGGCGTAATATTTTACGATAGAGGGAGCACTTTGAAAATATCTCCCAAATTTTAGACATCAGAGGTTGAAACGTCTGAGTATAGCCGCAAAATTTAAAAGCAATGCAATCAGCTTTCTTGTAGGATTGAAGAACAAATGAAAAAAAGAAAGGAACCAGCTAAAGTAAAAGTTTTAACCAGTAGAACACTGGTTCTGTCTAGCTAAAACTGGAGAAACTGTTCCTAAGGTCAGCGCTTTCACTGTGATTTTGTGGTATAAAACCTGTCTTCCATTAATTACTTTACCAGGGGCGGATCCAGGATCCACCGAAAGGGGAAGTCCACTTCAAGATCCGGGTGGGCGTGGTTGCCCGTTTTATTCAAAATTGTGGAAAAAAATATATTTTTTGGTTTCTTTATACACTGCAGGCACTTTCAGTACTAGAGCACTGATTTTAGAGGTACAGTACTACAGTAACTTATTGTGAAACAAAAAAAAAGATAAAAAATATATTTACATACAGTATACAGTTAATTTAAAAGCAATAAATCTTAGATAAAATTCAATGAAAATCTGTTGTTTTAATAAAATGTTTAAATGAAAGTAAAGATAGACCTCTAAAGTTGATTTTTATTTCATTTGGAAGTTCATTCCAGGTTTTTGATGAACGATGATGTTACCTTTACTAATTTTATTTTATTAACATTTTATTACTTTTACTAATTTTAAATTTATTACCTAAATTTTAAATTTTTTAATTAATTAAATTTTAATTTTTAAATTTTATTACCTTTACTAAATTTTATTTTATTGATGTTACCTTTACTAATGCATGTCATGAATAAGTTTCTAAATGTTAAATATTAGTAACATATTTTATTTGACTGTATTAATAAACACATGAAGGGAATAGAATGTCAAAGGTTAATGATATTTAATGACATTTTCTGTATTAAATGGCATCATTAGCATCAATTTATGTCTCCATACATGTATTGACTAATCTAAGTTTGCATTAAATGTTTGCTTCTTATTTTTCCTTATGTTCCATAGTTTTTCTACCAGGGATGTAATTATGCAGGGCGGAGGTGGGCAGGGCCACCCACCCTAAAAATGTTCCACCCACCCTAAAGCTTATTTGAAGACCTTCTACCCAGCCTAATTTCAAACTGCCACCCACCCTAAGCAGGCCCGTAACCAGGTACTCCTAAAGGGGGGTTCGCCTAAGGGCCTGGTGGGGTCAAGAGGAAACGCCCCCTATGGGGCCATGGGATGGAGCCTATCTGCACTCTAATAGTGTGTATTTGGCAAATTAATTAATTAATTAATGTAACTGATATGGATGATTAGTGAGTGCAGTAATACAGACTACAGATGCAAAAATAGGAAAAAGGATTCTATATTGGTAGGGTGGTGGTTCGTTTTTTCAAAGGGTGTTCGCTAAAAAAGGGAGTTCGTATGAACCCCAGGAACCCCTGGCTATGGGCCTGTTAAGCCTCTGAAAGAGGTAAAACAACTGTGTTTAGTCATCATACCACCCACCCATACATTGTTTGCCAGCCAACCTTTGGATTTTTCTAGCTACATCCCTGTTCTACTAATTCTAATAAGACCAAAAAATGTTGTTACCTAAGTTATTAAAGGCCCATTCCTTTCAAAATCCCAAAAAATTAAATCATTTTAAATTTGATTTGTTCAAATTTATAAATATACTGATCTACCATAGATGTCATTTTATTACTTCAAAAAATTCAAAAAATGCAAAATAAGAACAGAATTTTATTTTTTGGGGGATCTTAAAAAATCATGGATTTGAATAAATTTGCATAATTAATATCAGAATTCTATGTAGAAGTTAGGAAGCTTCACCCTCCCCCTGATTTTGGGATAATCAACTAAAAGGAGGGCGGAATAAAAATAAATAAAAACAAATTTAAGTCATTATTTACAAAGTGGAAGATAAATTTTTTTTTTTTAAATTAAAAATCAATGATTTATTACCATAATATTTGGATTTTCAGAAATATATTCAGGAATCAGAGGTTGCAATAAAAATATATTTAATTTATTCATAATTTTTAATTATTTATGTCCGAGGTTTTGCTAACACGCCAGAAACAAAACTTTATTTAAAATCAAAATTGTCTGCATCAGCGGGTTCACAAAAACAAAGTATAAAGAAAGTCTTGGCTTAACAAATGTGTCTTGGCTTAACATATTATGGAGCTTGTCTTTGCCCAAGTTTACTGGTACTTTTTAAATGATGTTAAAAGCAACAAAATCCATCTAATGATTTTGTATTAAGAAAATAATAATTTATGTTTAATTATTATTGTATAACATGATTTGCATTTTGGAAATGAGGTGATTTACAGTGATCGAATAAGACCTAATTGGCACCATCAACATAGAGGGCGCGCTTGCTCAAACTGGTAACATCATGCACATGTCGCTTGACAAGACCCAGGAGGTTCGATGCCATTATAAATAGTACTTTGTTGACGTTAAAAATATTTCTTTATACAGTACTTTGTCCACTTAATGTTTCATTTTTTTCAGCTGGTTGACAAAGAATCTAGGCTCAATACTGGAATGCTTACAGTAATATATGCTGGACTTGTGCAAACAACGTGACATACTGTCATTTTTCAGTTTTCGTTGTGAGATTCCCAATTTTCTAACATCAATGTTGGCATGAATGTGCTGTACACCATAATAGTTGCAAAAAGAAATAAACGAATTGTCCGATATCCCTGGGCAACCAAACAAAATTTGCTACGGACAACTATCATTTTAAATTGTAAAATAAATAAATTGGATTTCATTTGAAAATGATGATTAACAGATTATGGCTTTACCATGAAATTATTCATATTTCACCTAATTAGTACGCTGGATTCATTTGTAGATTATTAGATGAATCGTTAAAAAAAAAAATTTTTAATGCAAAACTAGAAAATCATTTATGCTGATTAAACATCATAAACCATCTTGAATTCGTGCCTTATTATAACCGACACTCTTTATTAAATAAATATATTATTTAAATATTGGCAAAATAAATGAATGGTTATGAGGCCTAAAAAACCTTTGTTGCCCAAGCTTGACTAACACCAATGTCACGCTTCTTCTTAACTTTACTATCTCCTTGTTCTTGAAGATGTGCATAAAATTATCCAAAAATGATAAGATAGTTATACGGAAAATTGTTATCAGAAATGCCAAAATTAATAGAGTATGATTGAAAACCATGGAAAATACAGTAAAAGTGGGCTTCTAAAACAAAACCCTGATTTTCAAATTTTCACAAATTTGTGAGGTTGTGGTTGACCAACAAAAAGTTTTTTAGGCCTAACGTATGTACAATTTTATTATAAGTTTAAAATTCTGGTTTAGAAACTTTAACTATCAAGATTATTACTTACTCGACCTTCTCATTTACTGTACACACACCTCAGTCTGTAAGGTGTTTGTAAATGAGAAAGTTTGTAAATGAGAAGGTTTATAAGAACTTGTCAAATAAGGCCTCCTAAACACTTATTTGTTTTTATTTTGTGCTAAAAAAAAAATACAAAAAAAAATATTAAAAACAAAGAAATATCAAAGTTAACTATAATTACATCATAGGACATTATTTTAATGATGTCAGTTACTGAATAGTGTTTGTAAAATAGAACGTTTGTAAATGAGAAATTCGTAAATGAAAAGATCGACTCTAAAATGAAAATTATTTAAAACCATTACTAATTCTTCTTTCAACGTTATTTTGTAACATAACATACATCACATTACTGTTTATACAGTAGGATCAAGTACTACAGTATGACGCTTGTTGAGATATTCAAAAGACCTTAGAATATTATAAAAAGCAATGAAGTGAACTAAGCATACTCTTGTAGATGAAAGAATATTGATTATTTAATAATATATTTGAAATTCATAACTTTTTTATTTTAATATACTTTCAAATGCTGCTGAGATTTTCTGCGTTTCTACTCAATGTTCCATAATGATCTTTTGAAATAGTGTATGCTTATTAGGTCACTATTGGAAAACTAATGTCTTGAATGAATCTTTACGAAATAAAAAAAAAATATTTGAAGTCACATTTTTTAAGTCACCAAACGATTCATTGGAGCATTAAAATTATCCAAATCTAAAACAAAAATATATAAATTAAAGATTTACATGGGCATAAACATAATGTTGTCTATCTAACATGCCAACGAGACCATGTTTCCCATGAGTGGTTCGAAGGGAGGCCCATTCACTCCAGGCCCCCCCCCCCCTCCGACTTGGCACAATATTATTTGCAGCTGAAAAAAAAAACATGTTCGTACAACTAGAGAAAAATTTTCATGAGCTCTAGGTGGGCCCTGGACCCACGCCTATTGTAATATTCAATGCATTGTTTTTCATATAATTTAACTTTTATATGCCCATAGTACTAAAAAACAGTTACGAATGCTGGTCAACAAAATCTCCAGGATTTCTTGTTTTCCAACTTGGGAGCTCTGCCATACCAATAACCTAATTTCTATTAACAAGAAGAAATGCAACTGAAATTTTAATTATCTTTACATCTTATCATCAATTGAAAAGATTTCTCTTTAAAAAATTAGTTAATATTATAATAGCAAAAGAGGTTCCAACCCTCCTGATTTGTCCTGGAATCTCCCGAAAATTTTCTCCCGATTTGTTGAAGCAATCTCTCAATTTTCTGTTAAAAATTAAACATGTTCTAGCACCATGAATCTGAAAACCATTTGTATTTTACTATTTGAACTTTTTTCATGAAATATTAACAAAATGCAATGTTCGAAAAATGAGTCATGATTTTTTTTTGTCTCAGTGCAGCAATCAGCCTCTGTGTGAACATAACATTAAAGATTTGACAAAATCAAGGTACAGTAGTAAAACAGTATAGGTCACAATTTACATGAAGAGCGCCACCAATGTTTAGTTCACTACCTGTGCAATAAGGTTTTTATAACAAGAAACAAAAATGAGATTCTGAATCACATTTACCAAATAATACTAGTTAATCTTTTGATTATATAAAAAAAAACAACCATGGTTAGCTTTTTTACTCAATTTCATATCTTATTTTCTTTTTTGATATTTTTCCCCCTCACACCCTTTCCCCTAGAAAGTGAAATAACGTCATATTTAAAACAAACAAATTCAGCAATCATAAGTAACAATTGATCACTTAAGACACTCCTAATGCCATTTCCGGACATCTAAAGACCAACAAATTTCTAAGGGAGCATTCCGATGGACTACCCTAAAACTTTAACTCTACCACCCCCTTTTCCAAAAGTCTGCATCCATCCCTGCCACTCTCATTCTGGACCAATTACTTCACAAAGGCAAAAATTTAGTTAAAATTTTCATAGATAGTTATACAACTTTTAAATTATGTGTCTAAAATTTAAATGTCATCTCTAAATATCTTAATTTTTAAGTAAATTAATTGGTATTAAAAACAACAGGAATGTTAAAAAAATTAGACTTGAAAAAGCTTGAAAAGCTGATCATAAAATAACTTGAACAAGTTTTTGTAATAATTCACATACTCAGCATATTTCAAGATAAATTCATTTCAATAAATTACCTTTTCTCAGTCACAGTTTTATTCTATTACAGATACCATATTAAACTCCAATGCAGTAGAGCCTTGGGTTTACACACTGTAAGAAACCAGAAGGAGTGCAAATATGCCGGTGTGTAAAATTGAGTGATGGTATTTTTATGTTTTTTCCTTACAGTACTTATTGTCTAATTTATTAATACTATTGTTTATAAGATTTTCAATATAATAAATCTACAACTGGTTAATTTGAACACATTTTCATCATGTTCTGTTACAAAATACAATTTTAGCTAATTTTATGCATGTAAAATACAGGGTTCATAAAATTTAGGTATGTAAAATTGAGATTCCACTGTAATTTAACTGCAAAGTACAGTAGGTGGAAATCATCAATATACTAGGAAAGGGATGTACAACCACTTTTGAAGTATGAAAACTTTTTAACCAATCGGCATGCAGCAATACTGTTATACCGTTATATATAGGCTTACTACAATATAGTCCAGTATCGTCTAAACCACCGAGTTACAGTATTAAACATGATAATCAGTAGTTAATTTTTTTTCCATTTAATATTTTGTATCAAAATATTTAACTATGTATATCATTTCATTGATCATGGATAATGCAATGCTCATAACCATACAATAATTTTAATTACACATCACTTAAAAATTCTGAGTTCAGATGAATTATGTTTTTATTATTATACTGTATTTTCCAAAAGATCATTTAAACATTGTTATAATTTATGTTATAAATTAATTTAATATAATTTTTAAAAAATTGTAATTTTGTTGAAAGCCAGGTTGGGTGTGCTAGCTAAATTTTTCATTACACCAGCTTAAAAGTATTCAAATTTTACATATAGTTTTTATTATGATGGCTATGATCATAATACTGTGATTATGACAACGATAACAATGTTACATTTTCTCTACTGCAATTAAAAAAAGAAGACAAACCAAATAAATGTAAAAACTGTTGATAGAGTAGGCAGCAAGCCTACTAAATCAATAGTTTTAATAATTAAAAGTATTAAAAGTATAGTGAAAATTCACTAAAAAATGTTGACTTTGGATGTTAAAGGCAAATATGTACTATATTTGAAACATAAACCATAAGTAAAAAACATTCACCTTAGGCCCAAATTAACACATGATTTAACATTACTGTAGGCCTACTAATAAGATCTGCTAAGCTATACTTAACTATTTAATAGCATGCCTGATGAAGCTCTTCTTGTTCTCTATAAATCTTAGTTAATTGATCAAATTAAATTCAACAATGACAATTTCATCAAATCCACCAAAATATTAAGATAATGATAATGAACAAACCTTAGTCTATACTGCACAGGTCATACTGAACTCAAAACAAATGATAAGTCGGTGTAAAAACGCTGTTAACTGTATAATTAGTTACAGACATATAAATTGCATAGAAACGCTAGTTCAATAATGGAGTCGGCTTGTTGTTTTTTCAATAAAGGAATGAGATTTGCAACACCACGACTCGTTTGGAGGTCAAAAGAAATAACGCTAAGAAATCGCGATATTTCTACCAAGACGTTTAGCACGCCGGTGTTTTTACAACCAAAACACACTACGGGGAATCACCTACCTTAAACACTAGTTTAAGTACTAAAACCGGGTGAACTTCTGCTAGAAATCTTTACGAAAAGCGAGAGACGAAATGCAGAGAAACAGCCACCATTTTTGTTTGCCCTACTTGTTTCGTATAAATAGGTAGAAGGATAAATTAGGAGTCAATTTATGCATGAATACGAAACCGCGGCGAGTTACATGCAGCGCAAAAAAAGAACAGTAGTCGAAATTTAGCCCAATTCATTCTGCCATATCTCGGTCGATGTACTATGGAATTCCCTCAGCCTGGGTATAAAAGCTAACACAATGTCTTATCTTGGGATTTCCATGAGTTTTAAGATATTATATTTCGAATATTGTGGTGTTTTGACGAATTTAATGTAACCGGTTTTGGAGAGTAAAATCATTTTACAATAGAAAAGATAATACGATCGCTCGCAACATGACACGGAAATTATTGGACTCGGTAAATAACAGACATGATTTGTGATCTTCGTATAACCACTCTCTAATTGATCGAATGGGGATTGTATTGTACGTTCATCGTTGATATTAGTTCTCATTTCAACAGGATTTTATATAATTTTTCAGTACAAATTATTGTAATTTACAGTAACGAAAGATACAAGCCGTACACATTGGAAGCCAATCTTTTGTTTGAACATTGTTATCATGACATTTGAAACAAAACGCGAGTTACATACAAATTAACGATATGACAATTAATTATAACTCATTTACCTATTTTGGAGGTATAACAACCCATAAGAATCTTTTATCTAGGTGATTATGTTAATATAGTACAATAATTTATGCAAAATAATCATTAAAAACGGTCAGATTTTAGGAGAACTTTTGTGTTGATGGTTTAGTATTTTCGAGCGATCATTTTCACAATGTTCGTAAGTGTTAAAGCGCTGATGACGTCACGGTATATAAACACTGTTATATCGATTTGAGTTCGTTGCTAAAACCCCAGCAGGCTCAGAAACAAAGAGAGGGCGGAAATGAACCGTTTTGCTTTTATTTGCATTGTTTTTTCTCTTTCTTCATTATAACGGTTAATAAAGGGATATCAATCCGCGGTGTTTTATAAACTCTCTACATTAAAATTTATTTCTTCAAATTTTTCTTTCTCAGCTGAGAATAGTACGCATATTCCAACAATTGTGAATGATAATCATGTAAAGTATATACTGTACCTGCACATTTTCATCATGATTTTGTTTGATTGATTGATTGGTCGATTGATTGATTGATCGATCGATCGATTGATTGGTCGATTGATTAATTGATTGATTGATTGATTGATTGATTGGTTTGTTGGTTGATTGATTGATTGATTGATTGATTGATTGATTGGTTGGTTGGTTGGTTGGTTGGTTGGTTGGTTGGTTGGTTGA
>JAOTQE010072146.1:0-16819 GCA_025631205.1 Nesometra sesokonis
TTAGAAGGGCAAACATAGTATAAGAAGGGCGCACACATACTTTACTATATTTGGGGTGGGGGAGAGACGGCAGTCGGCTGTTCTCCTGGTGATAATGCATTAAACTAAGAAAAAGAAAAAATTAGCTTATAATATCAAGAAAATACAAAAACAAAATTTTGTTAATTTAAAGTGTTAACAGAAAAGGAAATTCTACAAAACTACAATCATGATGGCTATGCTATCAATGTCTGTCAGTGAAATCTGTTAAAGTTGATAAAAGTATTACTATTAGCTAAACAATTAAATACAATAATGTAATTTTCCTTTCTGTACCATGAAAAAAGTCACATTTTTATTTTTATCAATTGTTCAATTGTTTATTTTAAATATTTTGGGCAAATGGAATGTGAATAAATTGAATAATGTCACATGGTATAATTAGAAAATAAATTCCAAAGGCACAATTGAATGTTGTCATGTGGAT
Source organism: Nesometra sesokonis (assembly GCA_025631205.1). NCBI lineage: Eukaryota > Metazoa > Echinodermata > Crinoidea > Comatulida > Antedonidae > Nesometra > Nesometra sesokonis. The sequence goes on from JAOTQE010072146.1 coordinate 467, forward strand.
GTTGATGTACATACAGTATGGACTATTTAAATCTTGATTACAGGAATGACATGCTGGGACTTTGAGAAAGGACACAGAAGTGATTGATTGAGAAACATCTTTTAAAAAATGTAGACATAATCTGTCTTGATTTATGCTACTACAATGCCTTGATTTTTCTTATTTTTTAATGAAGAGGTTTACAAACAAAATACAGAAATTTAAACCAAAAACCTAATCTCAGAGGTCAGCTAAAAGCTCAGGTTTTGTTGTGGCAACAGATTTTAGTCCCATAAGAAAATTGTGTGAAAATGCTTCCAACGGGATTCGAACCTGCGACCTATCGCTTTCCTGGCGAGTGTCACAACAATAGACCACAGAGGCTGGTTGAACAGATTCAAATAACAGTCGAGTACATCATCACACAATACTGCCCCCAATAGTGCGATACGGCAGTATAAAAATAAATAATTTTATAATACAGTATACATTCAAATTGCTGCTAACACTGTTATATCATAGATAAATCATTAAAGAAAGTTAAATACAGTGTTCAAAGAAAGACTAGATGTTATAAACCGTGTAGCATAGCTCGCAACGGATTTTAGTCCCATTAGAAAATTGTGGATTTAGTTGGCCGAATGGGGAAATCCACGACTTGCAATCTGCAGTTACACTCATGTATAGGTTCAAATCTTATTGACGACTACACATCTTACAAATTTCCTTTATTTCCTTCTAAAACTCTGTTCTAATTGTCAAACATTAATTGCCCAAGTTATTAATAAATTTTACTTGTAATGATAAATAAAATTTAGGCACAGGTTCAATTCCTCTTCATGATGACTATACAAAAAATGTTTTAAAACAATCAAGGGCCTTCTGACTTTTACCACCATCACCAAAAATATCTCTTACTGTTAGACGGGGACTTCCAGGATTCCGTCTAGCCAGAGTAAAAATTTACAATTTGTTTAAAAATCCAATTCCATTATACAGTTATCCAATAAATTCACACATCTCTAGGATATTTAAGGGCAGATAAAAAAAAAATTGATTCAACAAAGAGTATGTCTGTATTTGTTCATTTAATTAAAAACTGTTATCAAATATTTTGCCATAAATTTAACATTTAGGCCTACTGTCAAATTTTAGTAAAAATTGTAAAAAAAATATGAGACAGGCTGAAAATTCCGAAGGGGCGATGACGCTAAACAATATTGTTTTATTTGGCCTAACCTTGTTAATCTTTCAAATCAGTCTGTCTGTTGGTCAGTTCCAGCTAACTAATGGAATAATATATTGTCTTTTTATTATATTTTTACACAAATACATTCAAATTCCTTTGCTAAATGTTTATGATTTAAAAAGTAAAATAATTTGTAACGTTAATAGAACTGAAAGAAAATAAGTTTGGTACATTCAATTCAAATAAACATTTAGTTACTTCTTTCAATCTAAAATCTACAGTTAGTAAATAACATTGAAGCCTATACTTACATGTATGTTCACAAATGAAATGTGATAGAGAAGTCCATGATGATCACATTTCTAGTCAACAGACAAGACAACGAATGGAAGTTCCTGTAGATAGATACAGTCAATGTTGACAAATCCTATAATTTCCTGAAATATGGCAATACACAGATCAAAGAAAAACAATGATTGTCACTACTATAACAATTTTCCCTTAGCCTATGCTATAGTACTTCAGTTGTACAAGACATGCAGGAGTGAGTGTGTTCTGCTATCACCGCTTCAATGATTTTAGTTACAAATGGTTGCAATTCATTGAACTTCAGGTAGCCAATCAGAAGCTGTATACAGCAGCTGAATGTCTGTGGACTTGAAATTTATGAGATTGTAAAATTATGTAGGACTAGAATCATTTAAAATGTTGGAGAGGTTTTATCCGTTGACATGAAATTTATGAGGGAATAAAATTATGCAGCCTATCCACTCAAGTTCTGCACAGAAGCAAAGAAAAAGTAAAATTATACATGTACAATGTAATAAAAGTTGAGTTTGTAAAATAACATACCAGTACCTACATCATATTTAAATTTTTATTTATGCAATCTATAGGTATTTCTAAGTCTACAAATGTAGTGACATTTTAAACAGGAAGTATATTAATATTTTATTACATGATTTATTATTGATATCATTAAAGAGGATTTTCATGGATTTTTTTTTTATTTTAAAGGGTAACTCAGAGACTGAATTTTCATGAATACATCCATAGAACAATTATTTGGGACCTAACTGACAACTTTTCACAATGTTCGGACAATGATATAATGAAGGAAAGCACTTTCCAAAGTAGACATTAAATCAAAATGTGGGTCTACTATTCACATTACACAATGCTGAAGAATAGGAAAATTACGAATTAAGGAGGTTGCATTTGAAAACCGTATCCAAAAGTCACATGGAAAAGTACCTGTTCCAATGTGAATTTGACTGATCTTTAAGCAAAAAAAAATTTAATATCTGTAATTTTCTTTTTGAGTATAGTAGTAGACACTTGATTTAGGACCACTTTGCAACATGTTTTTTGGAATTTATCTCTTAAAGCCTAGCTCACACCTTTGCAGTTTTAGCTGCGTATAGCTGCATTAGCCGAATGCAGACTTAACGCAGCATCCCATGGCAAAAACGATTGCCTATGGTAGCCTTAGGTTGCCTTTCACCTCGCCCAACTCGCTTTTTTTTTAACAGTACAGTTCAACATGAACATTGCTCATCCCATTGTGTTACCTCGTTTGCCACTCATTTCTTACTCGCACTAGCTCATTTTACTGCTCATCCACTTGCTTTAACTCGAAAGCTGTTCGTTCCCGATTGTTGAGCTAAGTATCAGTTAGTTTAGCTGCGTAGTACGAGCTTGTAGAAAGTTGTGCTGGTATTTAAGTTCTTGCTATTTAGCGCATTAGTCACACTCTCTGTGAATATAGTAAACAAGCTGATGAGGGAACTAGAAGCTGAAAATCACAAAGCATTCAAACACTTTTTAAGAAAATGTCCTGCAATGGTTACAGAACTAGAACAAAGCCTCTACGCTAGCCTGCCAATTGACCTCATATTAGCTCATTTCATTGCATAGCACTGTGTTAGGTTGCAGTCGAACGCAAGCTCAAAATGCAAAGTTGTGTGAAACTTTATTTGTTAGTGTTAGGTCACAACTAATTGTTCTATAGATTATTCTTAGAATTTTAATCCTGGGAATTCCCCTTTAAAGGGCAACTCCAAGATTAAAATTTCTATGGATAAATCTATAGAACAATTAGTTGTGACCTAACAGATCAAATTTCACAACATTTGGACAATGCGATAATGCCGAAAAACTTGTTGCAAAATGAGTCCCAAATGAAAAGTGGGTCTACTGTACTACTCAAATTACACAGTGTTAAAAAATAGGAAAACTGGAAATTTTGAAAGGGTTGTGTGAAAACAAAAATCGTATAATTTAACTTACATATTTGGAAAGATTGGCCAAATTCACATTAGGACAGGTATATTTTATTATGACCTCTAATACTGTAATGTGATTTTGGTTTTCAAGCAAAACCCTTTCAAATTTTCCTATTCTTTAGCATTGTGTAATATGAGAAGTAGACCCAATTTTTGATTTAAGACCTACTTTGGAAAGTGTTTTTCAGCATTATTTCATTGCCCAAATGTTGGGAAATTTTGTCAGTTAGGCCACAACTAATTGTTCTCCATTGGAATTTCAATCCCGGGAGTTCCCCTTTAAATTTTTCAAAAGTGTGTTAACACCAAAGGTACATCATCCTGTATTTGGCTTTCAGAGCTAATGGGGCATTACCTATCAAAACTTGCAATCAATCATGAACAGCCCACCTCACTGGTGTAAACTGGAAACATCTGTAGAAAAAAAGTAAATAACTTTCAACTATACCAATGTCAAGGTTAAGATGTTTACAACATGAATGAACAGGAAGTAAATACCAGGAAAGGCTAGGTTAATCATACAGGTGTGTTTGATATGGTTGAAGGACTACCCAGTCATGTTCAACTAAAGACAACTTTTAAATTGGCCTACAGTCAACCTTCTCATTTACGAATATCTCATTCACAAACCTTCTATTTTACAAACACTATTCTGTCAATGACGTCAGTAAAATAATGGCCACTGATGTAATTATCCGATAATTTATCTTTGATATTTTTTTTTGTTTTTCATATTTTATTCCTCCTAGTTCATTTAAACAACTTTGTTTAACAACCAAGAGCACAAGATAAGCACAGATAAGTATTTTGGAGGCCTTACTTGATCAGTTTTCATGAACCTTCTCATTTACGAACTTTCTCATTTACAAACACCTTCCAGCCCAATGGGTGTGTAAATGAGAAGGTCGACTGTATTTGAAAAATTAAAACATTAGAACTCCTAATTGAAAATAATATAGAAAAAATTTCTTACATACTGCACCATTATAATTGTGGGTGATGTAGTGTACTGTTTGCTCTCAAGACCTTGAGGTCAGCAGTTCAATCCTTAGCCGGTAACTCACTGCGTTATACGATGGCTGTACGCTGGTCACATGACTAGACCATCACTCCCTGTGTGTGTGGTTGCCAAACGTGATGACACTCTTTTATTCATCGACCGACGGTTATTTTAGTGATTCAGCAGGGAAATCAATAAAAAAAACTGTCAGCCGATGAGGAGAAGACTGTCATCGCGTCTGGCAGCCACACACACAGGGAGCGACGGTTTAATCGTGCGACCACCGTACGACCGAGGCAAAACACAGTGAATGCCCAGCTTTACATTGTACAACTCAACCAGCCATTAGATACCCCAACTCATCATTCATTTGATTTTGGTGTGTGGTATCTGTTACGCCCGATATTAAGCCTGAAACCTATTGGAGACATAAGGGATATAAATAATTCAATGTTAGCTCACACATTTATAGTTATGTCTAGGTATGTCTTGTAGGATTTACCTCCATTCTATGCAGGCATAACACGATGGCGTGAACACAGCTTCTGCAAATAAAATTCCATCATGCCATGTTCCAGGCTCAGATGCAATGCAAGTAAAGAATGGTACAGGGTTAGAAATTTATACAAATGAGTCTTCGAACTCTGAAACACAAAATTTTCATGTGTTATATAAAAAAAAAATCATCAATCTATACAAGTAATTTAAAAAAAAAAAAAAAATTGTTTTCGTATTTATTATCTTTTTATTGGCATGCATCAAATGGAAATCGTGGGACATTCATTTTTTTCCAGTTTTACTATTTATTCTTTTTTAGTAATGAACGATTTTCATATAGGCCTACTTGTAAAAATCTTCAGAATGACAATTTTCTTCATTTGCTTTTTCATTGAATATTTGAATAATTGAATGTTTGATAAGTTCCTAACTGAAAACCAGACAGACCACCACTGGGTACCTTAGGGAAACCACAGGAAATAGAATACTAGTATTACCACAGGTGAGATGGTTGTGTTGCTTAATATAGATAAATAAGTCCCACACTATTTACTTCATTTTCAGAAACTGTTAAATATACCACAAAATTACATGGAGCTTGAAATTCAACATGGCTAGCATTGAACATTATTATAAACTGAGGTATACCAAAGGTTTGTTTCCTTAACATTTTCAAATTTGCTAAAAAAATAGCTAGACAACCAACAAAGCAACCCTGTAGTAATTTTTATCACTATACTACTTCTATGTGACATTTAGAATGTCCCAATTTTTTTCTGATTATATAGATAAACCGAGCCTTCCAGTGAAATTCAAGTTTATTTTTTGTCTAAATTAAGCATAAAAAAAACTTTATAAAGTTATTGCTACTTTTGTTACAAAAAATATATAGTTGGAATGCATCAACTATAAAATCATTGTTTAATTTTGACAAGAAAACACAAGCTCGTGATAAAGATTATTAACTTTACAAAAATAAAATTTACAGTTTTTTTTTATCACAATTGATATGGTCACTTGTCGCCATTGTGGTTTGGGAACAATGTATGAACCTTTTCCTTGGTGGTGTTCTTATTGAGAAGTTTATCGGCAGGATCTGAGTAAATAATGACAATTGAAGAGACGTTAAATTTAATCTATGAATTAGACCATTGTGTTTGGATAAGTCAATGCCAGACCGGATGCTATCCAATCATAGTAATAATTATCAATCCTTATAAAGTACATTTGAATTGTTGTTGAACCATTAAAAGTTAATTCCTCCCTGCTTATCATTTGTTTTGATTGTATATCATGGAGCTACAGTATACCTGCTAACTTTTTGTGGCCCCAATGCGTGAGACAAACCACGCCACCAGACTGGGCCACATTTTCTCCCATTTTTATCTGACAAGCAAAAAAAAAAAAAAAACGTTGTCTGATCATTTTTGGGTCGCGTCTTCTTAAATGACCACTGCTTTGGGGCTGTTTTTACCGTATTTTGCTCTATATTGTCTCAGGCATGAGAAAAATTATTGAAATGACTGTTTATAAGTGAGAATTCTGCTATTGCGCGAGAAAAATTATTTATGCGTGAGATGTCAAAAATAAAAAAGAGAAATAGACGAAGATTCGGAGACTGCATTAGGTAAAGTGTTCAGTTCAAAAGGGTGGCACTTACCTTTGGCCATAGGATTTTGTGTTGGTATGGTGCACAACTAAAAACGTTATGATTTGATGACCGGAGGTGGGCATGAGGAATATATTTTGACAGGAGATCAAGCAAGTAAATTGGTTGGTTTTGTAGAAGAGCTTTAAAAGTTAATAATAGAATTTTGTATTGTATGCGAGACTCAATGCGAAGCCAGTGTAGATTGTAAATAATAGGAGATATACGGAAGCACCAATTAGTTAGTGTTAAAATACAACCTGCAGTGTTTTGAAGACGTCTAGAAATTTAATTTTTTAGTAGTCAGTGTAAAAGAACTATTAGACAAGGAAAAATAAGTGTTTATTATTGTGGAACTGGTGTTTTTAACCACTCCATGATTTCCTTCAACATTTCAACTCAAAATGTTTACAGTATATTTGGAAACAAACAATAATACAATTTCTACCATGAAGTGAAAGGGATATATGGTTCTGGGTAACTATGTTAAAAATCAAGACATTTATAGTTAAAAAACATAAATATTTGAATTTTCTTAAAAATTGATCCTTCAAATGTATAACTTAAACATATAAACAGTATTTAAATATAAATATAGTAAATGTAGGTCTTGTAATTCAAAATAATCCATATATATTTGCAAATCATAAAGTTTTCTCTGTTTAAATCTGATTTTATTAAATTGGATTTATTTCAATCGTGGTTATCTTAGAGACTTCAAATGCTTGGGTCCCCGCGGATGTCCTGGAGATAGTGTAAAAACCAGATTGAGAGAAGTAAGGCGAGTTAAATCAAATGTTAATGTTTGCATATTTAAACAAAGAATAGAAATTTATTTATTAACTTTGGCCGTTTTAAATGCTGCAGAAACATTTTAAATACGTGCTTTTGATGAAAAACTACTCAATTCAAAAATCTTTCCATGTTCATCATGATAAACTTCACTATCAGTGTGTTCCATAAGGAAATTTCCCCAAGTGTACAGAAAAAAGATCCATCATACGATAAGTGTGACGATCCAAGTGAATAAAAATCAGTAGCCCAGGTCAGATAAGTACAGTGGCAGATCTACTATAGGAAAGGTTGAGTAGCAAGCCAGCCCCCTTCATTTCCTGTGAAAAAAAAATATCATAGTAATTAAATCCAGCTAAAAGTTCCTATAATCATTCTGCCAGGAATGGGATTTCCACCCTCCTCCACCCATTTCAAGATCTGCCATTGGAGTAAAAGCAATTGTTGATAATGTTCTTACTACTAACTGCCTTTCTGACTTCAGCCCATGCATTTACCGCAGGCTACATTTTACTCATTTCAGAGGTGGATTGGGGGGGGGGGGGCACATCTGGCACATGCCCCCTTTAATATCGTCAAATTACATATCGTCAAAAAGTATCGTTGTCCAAAGTACATATATACATGGGAATACAGATATTACGTGCGCCTCCTCTAAAATTTAAAATTTTCTAAAATTTTCCTCAATATTAGAATGCATGCAAACTTCTTACAACTAGTGCTTATGATAGTCGAAATACAATGCAAATAATTTTTTTTTTCTTTTTAAATTTGAAACCCGACTGAGAATTTTGCGGCCCCCCCCCCCCCACTTCACACGATCTGGGATCTGCCCCAGCATTTGTTATCACTGATGCATATAACTAACTCGATTATTAGTGAACCAAGTAGAGATTTTCTACTATATAAATAAGTGCTTCTAATAGTAGAATATAGGCCTAATTCAAAACTAAATATTGATGTTTAGAAACCAGATTTACATGTTACATAAGACACATGGCAGGCCTTCTGTAGGTTTGTGGACTTTAGAAAGCTTCACCCCTTTTACAGTAGGCAAACAATGGTCCTGAATTATTTTAACTCATCATGCATTGTCAATAGTTATTGTTTGAGGTGCAGCTGCAATGAATCTTTAGTGAATTAAGGAAGTGCCTGAAGGCAATATCTGAATTCACTAAAGACTAATCAAAGGCAAAATTTTTTCTATATTGCCTAACAAAACAATTGCTTTACAATTCAATGGTGTCTGAGGATGCACAGTGCAGTTAATATGAGTTAAATATTGACTAAATGGTATTATATATAAAAATATTGTTGAATAATTTCAATTTCAATTTTTATTTGCTATAGATGCCATCGAGGGCAATTATCCGCATAAAAAAATATATACATCAGCGTTCTCCAAACATTCTTACTGGTAAAGTCAGTGAAACGAAAACGGCTGTCAAGCATGGCTTTCGGTTTGGTATTGGCCTCAAATTTATGTCCCAACTACACGACTAGAGCTCTATGAACTCCCTTGCAAGTTGTATTCTTAGTAATGCTAAGATACTTTGTAATGCTAAGGTGTAAGAAGTGAAAAATAAATCTATGAGGAGAAAAGTGTGTCCCAACAGTTGACACAATTTTTACTGGTCTCTTATATTTTTACTGGAATTGATAGCCAAAACTTGGGAGACAACTGTATAAAATATTATACAAAATGGAATTAACTTATATTATGCTTAAAGTTGTATAAAAGAGAGAGAAGAATTGAGTTAATATTTAAATTATATGCCAATAGAAGAGAGTGGGAAAGGTAAGAATTGAGAAAATGGGAAGTCAGCATGAAAATGGAGATGCGATAATTGCCGGTCATTGCAAAGAACAGGAGCGTATCCAGGATTTGGCGAAGGGGGGGTGCTCAACCTGGGTGAAATTCCGAGCAAAAAAATAAAGGAAAAAAGCTTTTTTCTCCCATTTTTACCCCAATTTCTGGATTTTAGGTGTTTCTCGTCAGATTTTAGCCCTTTTCCTCTGAAGGGGGGGGGGGGGGTGCTCATTTCCACTGAAGGGAGGTGCTTGAGGTCCAGAATTTCAAATTTCTTTCCAAATTTTAATGTTTTTTGCATCCGAAGGGGGGTGCTCAAGCACCTCAGCATCCCCCCCCCCCTAAATACGACACTGAAGAAACACAACCATAGTTATAAGGCCTAGGAGGAAGAAAGGAATTAAAGGGGTGATCATGAGATTGGACATAAATTTAATATAATAATTGCTGCCTCTTTACAAAACTGGACAACGTTAAATTGGGAGAACATGTAGATTAGGATGAGCAATCTAAATAATAAAACAAATGAACACTGAAATACAGTATAACTTAAAATATTTTAAAGCTTTTTATGTTACAATTTTTAAAATTGGTTGTTTCTATTGTATAATTTAAAATAAAAAAATTATTGTGTAAAAAATTGACGGTAATAAATGCTAAATAAAAATGAAAAATGGTTGGAAAAAATACCTAATATGATGCGAGTTATCAAAATGAGGTAATTTCTTTGAAGTAATAACTTTGCAGAGGTTTCCAACAAAAGGACTTCAAAGCTTTTAACTTAAACAGATTCAATGGTAAATCTCTAAATTATAGTAAATTAGTCTAAAACAAAGGACATTAGTGTAAGGACTTACAACCAGTGCAGTTTTTAAGTCCAAGCTTACAGTCAACAACACATTCACCTGCCCGTTATAAGCTTCACTGAGATCATCATGGCTTGATGTAAAATTACTGTAGAAGCACAAAAAAAAATACATTTGTTAAGCACTACTGACCTTACCTGCATTTCTAGCCACCTGATTTTTGTTTATTTTTAAATGACAAAAAAATATTCAAAATACCAATAAAATCAAAATACATTAAGTTTGGGTCCCAAATTACCTTATTTGTTGGGGAAATCCATAAATTGTCATCATTTAGTACTGTTATTAAATTGTTCGCAAGTAGTCATTTCTAGGGCTGATATCAAGGCAGAAGCAGGAATTTGTGATTGGGGAAAGAATACAGCTTTTTTTGGGGGGAGGGGGGGGGGGAAGTGCAACAGCATTGATACTGCTCTGTGTGGAAGATAAAGGGATGAAAATGAGTGATAAGAGTGTGCAGTTGGAAGTAGTACCTCTCAAACTTCCCTGTCAACTTTGTTGCTAAGGTCAAATTTCAATTTATTTTTCATGCCAGATTGCTTTTGTTTTTCCATTTTAATAGAAAAGCAAACTAAAATTAAAATTCTAAAATCTTCAACTGAAGTTCACAAGTCTTACACCAAATTTGTGAGACTTGGTGTGTCACAGAAATTGCTGATAAAAAATAGAAGTCATCATGGGCGGCGGAAGAGGGGGATGTGACAACTCAGGGGGGGGGGATCGTCCCCCCTGAAATGGGACTCCAACAACAAAATTCACATTTCACAACTCCAAAACTATGGTAAAATATGAATATTGTGGGCGTGAAAACCACCTTTAGGGACCAGGAAAGTACGACATTAGAGGCAAAAACGTTTTTTTTTTTTTTTGCTCATCAAATTCTAAGCAGACTTGGGGGTAGCCGAGCGAATTTTAAAATTCTAACTTCGTCCCCCCCTAATTCAAAAACGTTCCGCCGCCCCCGGAAGTCATACAAAAAATGGGGAAACACAAGAAAAAAAACTATAGTAAATTTGTTAGATAAAATCACTTTGTTGGATGGACATAGGGTCTACAGAATGAGGACAAAAATAGGATTAAAACCCTGTGTGTATCCTGAGGGGTGCATAGACCTAAGGATAAAGTGATTTTCGTGATCTAGCATAAACCAAATTTTATCAAACAGTAATTAATTTTCGATTTCTCCCCAACAAGTTCCTTAATCCCAACTAAGCACATGCTTGCTTCAAGCCACCACCTTCGCCTCATGTCTGACCATGATGACACTGTCAGTGACAGGCCTTTTTCCAGATTCAAAATTTATCACTCTGGACAAAATCGATCTTTCCCAGACCCTATTAAAAGTTTTGTATTTCACGTTGATACTCAATGGAACTATTATATCTTAAATTTACAATTTACCTTTTATTCCATAACTGTTTTTGTTAGTTTTTGTTTGAGTAAACTTCTTCTGTTACGTAATGTTAGCGCACTTCAAACCCCAAAGAATTTATATTAGTTGACATACTGAGGGCGCTATTCAGATATAGTAAATGGGAATTTTCAACAACCCAATTTCTAGTGCAGGCCCTACCTTTATTACAATTAAATTCTATATTGGTAACACAATTACAAAGATAAAGTAGAAATTCTAAAAAAATTGATAGTGTTATAGCGTAGTAACATGAAGTTGGAAAATTAGATGTAAAAGGATGTGCTTTAAGCATGAATCCCACATTAAAAACACAAAAGTTGTAAATAAATAATGTTAGGCCTACAAAAGTATTTAATGAGTAAAATGGTAAGAAAAAAATAGTGCACTATAATGGATTAAATTTTACATTTATATACTTATCAGTTTTCAGTTTATTATGAAGATCCAAGATTCAGCAAGAGGAGAGGGAGTGCACTTTCCCAGATCTGGGCGATTGGTTCCCGGTTTTAGTTTTGACAAGCAAAAAGAAAACAAAACAACAAAACAAAACAAAATAAAAAAAAAAAAACATGTTATTTCCCAATTGTTCGTGTTTTTTACACTGTTTATGTAGCAAAACCTCGCAGAAAGCTATTTACTCATCAAAATTTGAGGCTCCCTTGCTCTTGCTGTAATCATTGGTTCACAACCCCTCCCCCTATACCCATTTGAGTCAAATACTGCCAGGTACGGTTGTGATAACGAAGGGTACATCAAGGCTTTCGAATTAAAACAACAACAATTCCGACCATAAATTAAACAAAATAAGCTAATGTTTTTCTATGTTCACATCTTTATTTGGCCCAATTACCTAGCTCTTATCACAACAAGAAATATTACTTCATTTGTGTATTTTATTTACAATACTAAAAGAAAAACAAATATATTGTGGTATCCTTCATTTACAATATTGTTGTTTATAATGCAATAGAAATTTTGAAGAACATTAAGATATTTTTTCAGTATGCTAAATAGGCCTATCTACAAAAAGTGAGAATAACCATATATTTATAATTCATCTATGATCATAAATTCAATTAACCAAAACAAATTAATTAATAACATAAAATAATACTACTGTATATTTTATGAAATTTATTCTTTTAGACAAGAAAAAAGACAATACAGATTAATAAAATAACTTACCACCAGTAATAATAATTTCATTAAAATGATTTTTTTTACAAATTATTTATACGGTAAAGAGATACAAAGTCAGAGGCATAACCACAAGCACCCAATATATTAAATAGGCACTGTTTTTAAACAATTTATAAAATTAAGAAAATCATATTTTTGTTTCATCTGTAAGTCCCGTGCTATCGTCTGTAAAACTCGCTGCAAAATTGTAAATACTCGAATAATGTCTGCTAGTTTTAAGGAGCCGCGCCGATGTCAGAACTGCGTTAACATCTTTGTGATTAGCCTATTATTTTAAACAAGAAACATAACACTTTAAATAAAAAAAAGTAAATTACCAGTAATTTCATTAAAATATTTTTTACAAACTATGTAGACATTAACAGGGGCGGCAGAAGGTTTTTGAATTTAGGGGTGGGGGACGAGGCTAATTTCTTCCCAGGTACTCAAGCCGCTTAGAATTTGATGAGCAAAAAAAAAAAAAAAAACAAAAAAAAAAAAAACAGTTATTGCCCCTAAACTTGAGCTTTTCTGGTCCCCGAAGGTGGTTTCGAGGCCATAATATTCATATTTACCATATTTACATGCTGCTTTTGATTTGTGGATTGTGAATTTGTGGGGTGAAATTTCAGGGGGACTGTTCCCCCTGAATTATCACTGGGGGAACAGTCCCCCGTCCCCCCTCCTCCGCCGCCCATGAACGTTAAAGCGATACAAAGTCAGAGACATAATCACGCGAGCACCCAATAACATACAAATAACAATGAATTGAAATATACATTATTTTTAGACAATTTATAAAATTACGAAAATCATATTTTTTCATCTGTAAGAAAGTCTCGTGCTATCGTCTGTAAAACTTGCTGCAAAATTGTAAATGCTCGAATAATTTCTGTTGTTTTAAGGAGCCACACGGACGTTAGAACTGCGTGATCATGTTTAGCTGAGTATACCTACTAAAGTGCCAAATTCGTTCTAAAAACCGCGTAGCAACGCTCCTAGATAAAAACGGCGACAACTCCAAAATAATCAAATTTGTATGAGCGCCGTGACATTATTCAAGCATGTACATAAAAGGTAGTTTTCGCCGAATAACTTTAACGTTAACTTTAACACTGCGATAAGCTCCATACCTTTTGTAGACAAATCAAAATGTGCATGCTCCGACCTTACGCAAAACTTTACTACCGTTCTCTCGAGCACGTTAAATCTGGAAATTATCGTAGTTGTTAACGTAACTCCATCCACTTATGAATAAATTATGACGTCACCATTAACGTTAAAGTTAACGTGTTTCGGCAAAAACTGCCTATTGTTGTTTTGTTTTTGAAACGCAAGATTAAGATTTCTCATCGTCCGATTCATCAGACGATAGGGAGACTTTCGCGTATTGTCATAATTTTTGTCCGTTCTTGTAGATGACGTAACCTTTGCTGCGCTGTCGAATTTCACTTCGGCAAAAAAGAACGGCCAAAACCAGAAGCATAAGGAATACAGCTCCAGTCACAAAAGATAAGATGACATCTATTTTAATGATAAAGAAAAGAGAAATACAATTTTAAAATGGTTAACATTTTATCAGAGTGTTTTAGACTGTGACCTGTGGGTTCATGTTCAGGTGAGTTAAAGCGATCTCTTGACAACACGTCATGGTAACACTTTGAGGGGTCTTTAAAGCAATAGAGTTACTGTAAAAAATGGTTATCACCGTAGTTTGTGACTTGCCTCACCGCCTGATGTTAGACGAGATTAAGTAGGAAACCAACAACCACGCAATCATCCACTGTGTGTTCCAAACTACCTTGGTAATTGAATCTATGTGCTTACTAGTAGCGTAAGGTGAAAAAAGTGGACCATAATTCCTGGATGGCGGCGTCGAGAGTAGTTGAATAAAATTTGAGTAGAATATTCAGTACCCTTTAGGCCCTAGGCCCAATAGTAGGGTACAGTAGGCCTATCAGTGTTATGTGTTAATGTTTATTTGAACTGAAAGTCATATATTGTGTTGAATTAACGTTTATTGTTAGTGAAATTTGCATTGTTGAGGGCCTATAAGCATGATAATCTAAGCATCTGTGCTCAGAACAACCAAAGACAAAGCCAATCCTGGTACCACGACCGTATGTTGGTAGGATGATGCTTAAACTTCCAGCCAATCAAATGCATCGGAATTGTTGAGCAAAACCTTTATAGAGGGCGATGTTTAGCAAAACACCCGAATCACAATAATACACAGTTTCATTAATAAAAGTCTTATTTAACAATCGATTCTTACATTCATTCATGTAGAAAGGTAGTCTGCAGGCCATCTGTATATCTCCTGGCATAATATCCTTCATCAGATGTTTGAATGTTGCCAACGAACATTCCGTTTCATTACATCCAGGTATTTTAAGCACGAATGGTTCAGTATTGCTTTCATTCTTGTACCACATATTCAAATAATATACTCTAAAATATTTAAAGTGGATAATGAAAAATATCATTTAGAAGCAAGGATATGCTATTCAATCTATTTTTGGAACGCTATTGATGCAAAATGGTTTTTAAATTGCGGTGTTTGGCTAATATGTCAGGTCTCACCACAAAATGAGTCTCATGGTAGGAAAATTAAAAATTATTAATGTTATTAACACTTTCTATAAGAGCGCAATATAAGCTGTAATCTACATTTTAAATGACATTCATTGGACAGGTAGACCCAAAAGTATGAGCTTTTGAAGTTGTATGAAAACCTGGTTTTAAGAAAATCGACCATGAAATAGGCCTACTACAATACAAAAATAAAAAAGGACTATAAATCTTAGAATTTTTGCATGAATAACACTTAAAATAAAAATATATAATATATTATAATGAAATAACTAAATGTGTATGTACCATAGTACTCATAATTGATTAAAAATTTACTCCATATCTTTTTGTTGATTTTCTCAATTTGATCTCACTTACGATGGGACTCATTTTGTGGTGAGACCTCACATAGTATTAAAACGAGTAAGATAAAATAACTTGAAGCTGGTACGATTTAAATACAATGATGGGTGGTGGTAATACAGGTTCAGGTTCAGGTGGGTAAAGCCGACCTCCAAAAAACTCCAAAAGTAGGAGTATGCTAGGAGGGGTAGTTGTAGTAGGTAGAGTGACAGGAAAGGTCCACCCCGTAGTATAAGGCACTCGGCATCAGCTACGAGCAGGCTTGCCGTATCGCTTCAAGCCGTATAGGCAAGATTAGATAGGAGGTGTGGTTGATATTAAAATGATTTAGCATCCAATTATTAACATGATTATTTATGATAATGAATAGGTCCGCTTAATTTGTACAACTAAATTGAATTCATATACAGAACTTTGTTTGAGGCTTTAGACCTAATATAATAACCCCTATTAAAATCACTAAAACATTAAAATATTGTATATAGTGTATTAATTCTTGATAATTGCATTACGAGCTATCAACAAATATGTATACAGTATCTTACTGGTCATCATTTTTCCGTAACTCGATTCCCACACAGGCGCTGTAAGGGGGCGCTATACCATTGTATACACCGATTGCTGAGAGTAATGCTGCAATTGTTGTATCGTGCTGCAATAAAGGATTTAAATTTGAGAAAATGAAATACTATAATTTGAATATAGAAAATATTATGATCAGTATGAAGCAGTGGCGGCGCTACGGGGGGAGGGGGG
>JAOTQE010072157.1:0-16819 GCA_025631205.1 Nesometra sesokonis
ACGGGATAAAAACGTCTCTATCTCAGCCAGAAAATTTTTCTTCGATCTATTTCTGTTGTCAAAGTTGATAACTTTAAAGGAAACACAAAATGGCCTATTCAACTAAAATTTTTCAAAAAAATATTTATTCTGAGTGACAAAATACCTTTAAGTGCAGTTATCACCTAAACATGTCATTTCATTTTTGTTTTAGTAATTATTAACAAATTGCTGATGAGATTTACTATATAACAAAATGTTTACATATCTGATTTTTTAAAATTTATTTCTCATAATTAATTTAATTAGTAAAGTTGTAATGTTTATTGAAAGGCCCATTCTTTCCAAAATTTTGTGTTGTCAACAAAAAAAAATTAAAATATTCTAGATGTGTAATATTTTATATTTAAATTTATAAGTATAATACTGATCTGCCATGTTTATGTCATTATGTCATTACCAAACATTAAATTTACAAAATAAGTATAAAATTTGATTTTTTTTTGGGTGGACCTAAAAAATAAAGCAGATGAATAAGCCTTAGCTTTTTTCTACTTGAGAATAAAATTAAACATGTTTACAGGTAAACTAAACATGTTTATTATTTTAGAAATAATAAATGGGTAAATTTTCAAAGAAAATTTAATTTTGGTGGAATTTGGAAGGAACGCCCCTTTAAGTTCTTTTAATTTTTCTTTAATTATTGAATAAATGTAATTAATATTTTATAGTAGGCCTAACTATAATAGCATCAAAATTGGTTTTTACCTGAAATATAATAAACATGATAGTTTTATTTGTATATTTATACTTTTCATTTAATTTGATAAAAAAATGTCTATTTATGTATGCAATACATCAAATCAATTTTTCATTGACATATCTTATAACTTAATTAATTAAATACCAATTGATAATTAATTATCAGTTTGACAGTGATGGTTCTATTAGGGTATATAGAGAGAAAACTTTGATATGATGTTTCATGATATTGTGTTGATGACTCGCCGACCTTTGTGTTTGATTTAAAGCCTATCTAGGATTAACCTCTTTAGTGGTATTTCCTCTTTAGATTGCTTAATTCAATTTAAACCCTATGATCTGTCACTTCACTACAAGTAGGTTTCTGTTAGTAGGACCCCCTATGTTTATGGGTTTTAGGCCAAATAAAATATACTTCATAAGCATCAACCCAATAAAAGAGGAGGGGAGAGTTTTTTTTATATTATTTTCTTATTGCAGAATATTTTTATATGGTCATCGATATAACATCATCTTTAACCATCTTCAACCACCAACTTTATTTTGATTACTGCCGCCAAACAAAGTTGGCAGGGGGTTATGTTTTCACTCATGTTCGTCTGTCTGTGTGGGTGAGTGTGTTAGCAAGATTACGGGAAAACTACACAAAGGATTACACCAAAATTTGGTGAAAATGTTCAGTTTGTACTAAGGAAGAACTGATTAAATTTTGGTCACGATCGAGGTCCGAATATAGTTTTGGGGGAAACATTTAAGGGTTAGCCAATGGGTCATATGCAGTTGTATGCTATGAGTGGAAACTAAATCATCTGTATTGTTATCTACTCACAATAATACACACTCGTACAGATGGCTGTTGTGTATTGATACAAAGATCGCGGGTTCAATCCTGTTGCAACCTAGTGGTTGTATTGTTATGTTTTTACTTATTTTTTTCTAATTATTAATCAGAATAGTGTGGTTATTATCAATTGTGGTTTAACGTCTGTTATGGTAATAGTTGGACTACTCTATTGTTCTGATGTCTTTGCTTTTCTAATAACGTCACGCGCGGAAGGAAGGACATACAGACAGACGGACAGGGAGATGAAACTCATTGCAATACCTTCTCGGCGAGGGTAAAAAGCGTCCGGTCGCTTATTCACCCGAGTACAGTATATAGTATTATGAAAAAGAATCTGCACAGCCTATGCACACTGACAAAAACCAACCCTGAAAATTGAATTTATTCCAGGAGGATGGGGCATGGGCGGAGGTATGCTCTCTATGGAGTGCTTTCTAGTTGTAACATGTTTTTTTTTATGATTTTCAAATGTAATAATTAATAGTAAATATCTCTTAGTGCAAATTTATATACGGATTTCACGAACAAGCAACTTAGATTTACAAAAAAATACATATCCTTTGGAAAAAAAATATTCAGAATTTGCTAACAATTCTGGGAAACAAGAACATTAGTGAGGTTTCGCAGATTTACGAAATACGAAAACAGATACGTCGTAAATTCTTGTAATGTTTGAATAGAACACCTTGAATATCTGTCACATTTGGTGAATATTTTAGGACGATCATCAATGGTTCATAGGTGGAAAAATTTATATATTTTTGAAAACATTTAGCACTTTTTAAAACGTATATGTTTTCGTATTTTGTAAATTTGCGAAACCTCTGTTAATTTATTTCATTGGCCTCATGAATTAAATAGTGTAAATTTTTCTAATCTTCTTTATTTACGTTTTAATTGTTTCTTGATGTTATTTTTTTTATATTGTTTTCTGTATTTTGTATAGGCCTATTTCTTCTAACCATTAGTTTACTTTTTAATCTTTTACTAGATGTTTCATAGATTTTGGGGAAAATTATGGTTGAAATGTTTTTTTTTTATCTTGTAAAATTACGCTGTTTGTTCTGTTTGGTGAAAGTTATAGAAATTATTATTTCTAATATTATTATACTTTGTCCTTAATGCCCTTTGATGAGGACCAGGTTGCCTAATTATATGGGTGGGACATAAACATTCAGACTTGCAATAAGGCGTCATATGTGAATGGGAACAGGGTTAATAGTGGAGTACACAGCTGGTCTGACTCAGGGGGCTGCCGAAGTCATTAGCATAGTTTGAGAAGTATGGCGCCTCAGACGCATGCCAGCTCATTAATCATACGGGATAACTGCCTGCCAGAACAGAGCATCAGAACAGGGGTCTCACCACCCACCAGACCATCGCGGATCTTGTTTCAAAAGTACGTTAGCAGGATCAGGCTAGACCATGCTAGACGATGCTGATCATACTACACAGTAACATGTGCTCGTAATTTGCACCATCAGGGCTAAATTACTGTTTGTTATAGTGAAATGCCCCTGGTGATATCCTACATCTCATCTGATATAACTACACCACAGATGCGAATTTAACTTCTTCAGCAAATATACTGTCTAAAAATATCATCATCAAACATTTAAGTGACCAGGAATAAAATGGTGACATTGGATACTGCTAAATGTGGAATATAAGGCCAGTGTTTAACACACCAGAGGAGAAAACATTAACATGGAATAGTTTGAATATTTTTAATAGATTCCTTCACACAGTAAAAATTTAAAGATTTAAAACCCAAGGGATCAGTAACAATGCAAAGTATCAATTTACAGAGACCCAACTTGATAGCCAAGGGCCTTGAATGCAAATTGCCTTTCTTGATCTAATTAAAAGTAGATTTCTTCAATTGAAAGACCACTCACAATACTACTACACACTACTAGCCAGTGAGGCCAGCTAACAACCACAGCTGAAAATATTATGATGAAACTCATCTACACATTCTCAGATGTAGCAGACAATTATTAGTAAAGCCGCAATCAAAACTAGATTTAAAAAAGGGATATTTTTTTATCAAGACAATTGGTAACATTTAAAATGGTTAAATTTTACCATTGTTCGCACTTGGATTATTTGGCATGGTTAGTTTTACCATGCTATGGTAAAATTTGTAAAATAAAAACAAGGTCACACTCGCAGGAGCACCCAATCAAGGCTGTTCTGTAATATGGCTTGGAAAATTTACCCAAGTCGCGCTGTGCTGTTCACATTGGACTTTCCTGCTTGGCGGGACTCGGTTAAACTAACCATGCGTCATGGGTAGGTTTCCTTTTATCCATGGTTAGGTAAACCTCCTGTGCTGTTCGCACTAGACTAATTATTGGAAAACTAGCCAGTGTCAGTTTTACCAAAAAAAGTCCAGTGCGATTGTGGCTTAATTTACAAAGACTACTACTAGCCAGTGAGCAGGCTAACAACCAGGGATGTAGCTAGAAAAATTGCAGGGTGGGCCATAAACATGACAACATTTTATGTTGTCATTTGTCTTTATACAATGTATTTGGATTAAATTTACCTCAATTTATAGATAAATCAGATACTTTAAGGAAAAATTAGGGGCGCACTTTCGCTGTAGAAACAGCGGAAAACGTAATGCGATTTGATTGGTTGGACTCCGGACATATCCTTTAATAGTAGGCACTGCCATAGAATTGTACAATAATATATCTATTATATAAACATGTTCAGTCTGCAAAAATGAAAAACCCATCTACACATGCTCAGACATAGCAGACCTGTAGTAAATGTACACATGCTCAGTCAGCTAAAAAAAACATTTACACATGCTCAGACCTAGCAGACGGAATGATGTGATTAGAAGGTTTTAATGGCTAGGAGCATCGGGGTTACTTGTGGTCATATCTGGTATATTACTAATCTCTGTTCACATGTAGTCTGGTGAAATTATGCCAAGGTTCTCTGCCTCCAGTAAAAAACAAAATAATTATTATGTAGGACCCTTAGTTTTTAATTAATATTGCATACAACTTGGTATACGACATTTATGCTGTCAGATCTTTGATTGAAAACAGTTTTTTAATCATATCAAATTAAACTAAGTTTTATTTTATTAAATTAAAATTATGTTAGCTTTTTGAGACTGCCAATAATTGTCACACCAAATTTTTCAGTAAAAAAAGTAATCAAAAAAGGAAAATGTATATTTCTCTTCATTTATAGGTTGCAAGTATAAAAAGTTGCAATAAAAACAGATTTAAATTTATATTATAAATTTGTGTTTGCTTTTGTTAATGTCATGTTTTGTTGAGTTGTACAAACTGTACCAACCCTGGTAATTGCTTTTTTTTCTGTTATCCGAAAGGTCCACTAATCAACTGCAAGTAAGAAAGTATAATGCATACTCCAAGCAATTAGATACTCGCCATCGTGACAGGATTCAATATTTCGACAGATTATGTCATCATCAAGAATTCCTGATGATGACATAATTTATGGCGAAATATTGAATCATGTCACGATGGCATGTATCTCATTGCTTTGAGTATGCATTATAATTTCTTATTCCTGTAATTTTCCTACAAATTGACAGTAAATGAACACTGCAAGAGTTTATTTACACTGTTCAAAAATGTAACTTGGCAGTAAAGGAAATACCATCTAAGATTCTGGAAATTTAATCAATATACTTTTCAAATTACATCAGTTAAAAATAACATTTATTTACATTTTTACAATATAGTGTATGTAAATTTATTATTGGTGGTAAAGGAAATACTGCCCTAAGTTACTGAAAATAATATTTTTTGTTTGGTTTATAAAAGTGTGGTCATCTGTTGATGATAACATGACAATAATGTTGTTTATAGGCACAAAACCCCCATTTGTAAATATTATTTTGATACTATATGATTGATAATATTTTTGCACAGAGTAGCTCTACATTTACAGTATAGTATTTGCATTTTCCTCCTGATGATTTCATAATTTTGAAATATTTTGACCCAAACATGTTGGCATATATTTCAATACATGGAGTACAGTCGACCTTCTCATTTACACACCCCTTGGGCTGGAAGGTGTTTGTAAATGAGAAAGTTCGTAAATGAGAAGGTTCATAAAAACTGGTGAAGTGAGGCCTCCAAAACACTTATTTGTGTTTATTTCGTGCTCTTTTTTGTTAAAGAAAGTTTTAAATGAACTAGGAGGAAAAAAATATGAAAAACAAAAACATATCAATGATAAATTATCAGATAATTACATCAGTGGCCATTATTTTAATGACGTCATTGACATAATTATGTTTGTAAAATAGAAGGTTTGTAAATGAGAAGGTTGACTATATGCATAATTATGCTGTCTTTTGCTTTATTGTGTAAATATATCCTTGTTAGTTTAATTATCTTAATTACCATTTTAATTTTATTTCAATAGGTTCATCAATGCCCGTCGTCGGATAGTACAGCCTATGATTGATCAGTCAAACAGAGCAGGTAAATCGCCTGTTGTAACCGTTTTCAAGTCCAGAAGACGTAAATCATCGTCCAGTCATTCGCCAGGACCCTCCCCTGGTACGTCTGTACCCCCGCGTCATTCTGGAAACCAAATTTCTAACCCCTTCCCAAGTCCAAGCATGATGATTTAGGAACCCTCCCCGGGTATTTCTTTACCCCTCTGTGTCATTTGGGGAAGCAACAGCTACCAATTTACCATTTTCAAGCATGGTGAATGATACAGTAATTTAGCAGGAGCTCTCCATGGTATATCTCAGAGGTCCCAAGTTGAAAAAACCGATTTCCTGGAGATTTACTCGTTACCACTGTTTGTAATGTCTACTCTTCCTGAAATGTGTGTACAAAAATCCTTATTTATAAAATCAACACCTTGTCTGCTATGAAATGATAGCTTCAAACATGTATCGTCACTGCTAATATGTGTGCTAATATGCTTTCCCAAAGCATTACTGAACTTCATAGTTGCTTACTTTCAACCAATATCTTGAAATAAACAGACCAATTTATCCTCTGCTTGTGAAACTTTTACAAAACATGGAGAATTTCCTGGAGAAAACTAAATTCTGGGAGAAAATTTGATAATTCCAGGAGCCCGGAAGATGATCTAAAATTCCTGGAGACTCCAGGGCAATCTTGGAGACTTGGGAGCTCTGATATCTGTACCCATGAATCATTTTAGAAACCCAATTGCTACCTCTTCCCATGTTCAAGCATGATGATTGATATGGGTAGGCTAAATTTTGCCAACATAAATTCTTAGTAACATTTGTATGTTGTCCTCATACTTCTTTCAATGTTTATTAGTGGTATAAAGCTTAGATTTAATACAGCCATAGTATAGGCCTACCAGTGCTTACCAAATATCATAGGCCCTATATCAGGCCCTAGATGTGTCTCTCCAAATTTAAATATTACACTCATACCCACGATTAATAGTGACACCGGTTAATTTTGAATGGCGACCTAGTCCCTCGACACATCCTGCATCTCCTCACAAAGCCTTCTGTCTCCACAAAAGGCTCCCCCGTTTACATAAGCCCGCCATGCAGACTCAAACATGTCACCTCTCGTGGGAAATCCTTTTTAAGATCGGCCATCATAAACCAGTACCGAGAGAAATCATTCATGTTAAAAAGACATCTATGTAGAGTTCGGCTGTGTCTCCAGTCTATGATGGCTTAATTATGTTTGACAAACTTTCATGTACTCAATCCACTCGCAACCTAGAAACAGGCGATCATGTCAGATCCTTTCGATTCTTGTAGCATCGCATCTTCCGTTGTTATCCCCAATTGTGCGTCAAATGTTTGAGATCGAAGAAACCTTGCCTTTTATTCCCGAAGGCGATGACACTTCGCTTTGATATCATGGTTGTCCTAGCCTCCTATCTCCTTCCTTTCTCATGCGTCCTTGGACCTCAACTCTCTTATTATTCCCTGAAGGTATCTTCTCTATTTTAATTTATGTTAAACCAACATGAATCACTCCTTAAATAATATAATGTTAATATCGTTTAATGTCACAAAGCATTTAAATTTTAAATTCACTTTACATTAACTGTTTTTCAACCCGCTAATTTTAAAACCACTGTTTATGAAAATCCCTGATTTAGTATCTGTCCACATATGTGGCAGAGCCAAGCCAAATGAGACATAAGTCGCAAATTCTTGTTTTCCACAAAAGGCCAAAATTAAAAAATAGTCAATTTTTTCAACTTTTATTTTATTTAAAAAGTATACAGTTTATACATTCAACTTTCATACTACCTTAAAAATTTTCAGATGATCACAAAATGTTTTAAAAATGCAATTTAAAATGACCTTGCTTAGTAAATGTATACGGATAAACAATTTTCAAGTGCAGTTTTCTCAAAACCTACATTTTGGATGTTCCTACTTCGATTGTTCCTAACTTCGCAAGGAAACATCTTATGAGACTGATTTTTTTTTTGTATGTTAAAGATAATGTATAGTTTTTTAATCAATAAAAAACTCAATTTTCAATTTTCCGACTTATGTCTCATTTGGCTTGGCTCTGCCACATTCAAAGCAAACGGCAATCAATTCTATGACTTGATTAGTAGCCTAGAATAATCTAAATGCTCTTAGTGTCTTATTTCTAAAATTCTGTATGATACAAATGCGAGGTTTCACAACAAAATTAGTCTCATAGTTAAAAAATTAAAAGAGAAATATATTTACAAAAAAAGCACTGCAACGAAACTTTGTATCTGTCTAGCGGTCCAGCATAAAAATAGGATTATAGATCACAATCTGATCTGTAATCAGAACACGTTGACTGCCAGACCCATTTCCCTGTTTCATTCCCGTGTGCCAGACCAGGTTTACATGTACAAATATAGTTTTGTAAGGTTTTATTTAGTTGCCATCAAAATAGGGTGTCTAATATTTTGGCGGGAAAAATATTAGGGGACGAGTAAACCCGTCATTGGCACTGGGAAAGAAATGTTCTTGCCTACGCCAGTGGCGAGTTAACTCGCCTGCACTGGAAATACAATTTTTATCAGTGGCGAGTTTACTCGCCGGCATTAAGGTGCTACCACACTTTGTAATCTTTTAAACTGCCTGCAATAAAACACAACTAACAAACGGAAGTTATTTCAACATTAGTGTATCTTCCCTGAACTACCCATGAAGAGGCTGTAAGTTTACGATGTACGTATGTGTCGTGAGCAACGTTATAAAGGTACACTGTTTTTGACGAGTATACTCGTCACTGGCGCACACAGCAACACCCGTTTGGCGAGTATACTCGTAGCTGGCAGTCAACGTGTTAAATAACATCCATGAGCATTAAAATTTTAATTTAAACATGTTTTTGAGAAAATCATCAACAATCTAAAAATAACAGAATATCTGCATAAATACCTTCATCAAACAGATTTGGGTAGTATATTATAGTGAAATAATGAATTTCTCAAAATTAATAAAAGATTTCTACAGATTTGACTGTTTTGATTTCACCTACAATGCAACCCATTTTTGGTGAAACCTCACAAATGTATTAAAACGTCACACTCCGTGTATGGAAACTAAATACGGCATGAGTAGAATGAAAGAATGATAATGTGCATGAATTGTTTTTGCCTGTTACATCTTAAAAGCACCCTTGCATCCCCATTCACCCGGCAATATTACTTCCTTTTCACTATTACTTACCCCTTAAATAAAATTGCATGGTATTATTACTGGGGACATGTCAACGATTTACCTCTTCTGGACTTAAAACTGTTTCAACTTTAACACAATTCAGAAAACTTTCTTCTACTGTATTTTCAAGTAAGCATCTTTTCATTTTTTTTTTATATGTAGTATTCAATGACGACATCACATATTCAATGTTATTTTTTGTATTTCATAGTAGTCGATACAAACCATTGAATTATAAATAAATTTAATATGTGGCAGAGCCAAACCAAATGAGACATAAGTCGCAAATGCTAATTTTCCACAATAGGCAGAAATTTAAAAATGGTAAATTTGTTCAAATTTTATTTTATTTAAAAAATATACACTTCATACATTCAACTTGCATACTACCTTAACAATTTTCAGATATATGATAAAAAAATGTTTATAAAATGCAATTTAAAATAACTTTTCTTAGTCGATTTATACTGATAAACAATTTTAAAATGCAGTTTTCTCAAACCTTACATTTTAAATGTTCAAACTTTGATTGTTCATAATTTTGCAAAGAAACATCATATGGAACTGATTTTTTTTGCAAGCTAAAGATGATAATGTGTAGTTTAAAAAAAAACCCATAAAAAACTAAATTTTCAATTTTCCGACATGTCTCATTTGTCTTGGCTCTGCCACATATTGTGTTTGTTTTGGGGCAATATCGAAAATTATTATTCAATTCTGCCATTTTGACCAGTTTAATATTATGTAATATTGAACTGTGCATAGTGCAATAATTATTAGCTGATGACATCACCAAGCGAGAGAATTTCTTTACTGTAAGTGGCAAACGCACAAGAAGAGGTAGCTAGGCTTAACTAGCTGTTAAAACTTGGCATTTCACACAATTGACTACCTATTGTTGATCATGAAGAATTACTATTAATAAAGAAACCTACAAGAGTTTCTGTTAATCTTTTTCGCGAGAGAAGGACATGGATTTTAAAGACGTAGCCTAGCTAGGCCTTGGTCGCTTTCACGGCAGGCTAGGCCCTAGGCTAAGACTAGGCTAAGCCCTGACAAATCGGTACTTACAAGTATTAATATTGAATAATAATTATAATATTGAATGCCTGTTTTCAGGATACCGAAAAATAGTGTACTCCCTTCGGCAAAATATTGAAATAGTTTTCAGCTCATTCAATATTTTTCTACAGCTCGTACAATACTTTTCGGTATCCCCCTCAAGGCATACATTATTACAAAATTATTTCCTTTGATTAGTTTTTAGTGAATTTTTCTCATTTACTAAAAACTCATCACAGGTACTACATTTTCAATATTGCTTGTACAAGTAATGCAATAAGTTTTTAACAGAACATCGAGTTGGATCTTGGCTCTAAGATAAATATATGTGGTGGTATTGTGCAGTGGTATAGGGATAAGACCTGTGTGTGTTCAGGCCTCAAATTTGGACTTTGTAGGGGCAATGCCTTTTTTGGCTTGATTTTGAAGGGTACAGCTAGCATAAAAAGGGTACCAGAGGCCATTTTGTACAAATTGTATCCCCAGGCCAAAGTGGCCTTAATGGCTTTTTAAGGCACTGAAGCCAATTGTAAATGCACTTGAGGAAGATGGGCTTCGTTAAATTTAAGCTGTGTATAGGGATCAGACCTGTGTGCGAGTACGCCCATTTAGGTTGGTACAGTATAAGATCTAAACATACAGTGTTCTAAAGCTTGGTTCCCACTAGGCGTCTGCGCTAACGCAAGTGATGTGACGTAAAGCTCTTCCACTATTCAGCATTCCGCCCTCTGCGCGCAAAGTTGAACCATCACCGCGGCTGGCACTGGCAGTTGTATGACGTATGACGCTGAATACTAGTGGTTCCCACTAGGCCGCAACATATTTGACGCGCGATGTAGCTGCGCTCGACGCTAACGCGTCTAAATTGCTCTAATGGGAACCAAGCTTAACTAGTATCGTTTGTGCAAAAGTGATACTATTCTTAGGCAGAAGGCAGCCTGTTGGAAAGCCAGTCATTCTCACTGAAGTACTAAATGAAATTATTATTGTGATATTTTGATTATGAGAATGTATTTTATGTAGGATTTTAAGATTGGATACTCTGCTTCTACAGTATAGAGTACCAAACTTCATACATCAAAACAATTGGTGGTGCTCCTTGTTGTCAACATTACAGTAATTTTATTACTGAATCAAGATAAAACTCCATAAGCTTAGAGATTATAATCAGAAATACCAGCAATGACCAGTTGACCGAATTTACTGCTAACAACAAAGGTCGCCATCAGTTTTTGTGACAACAGTTGTTTTATATTCTATATACATTGATCTAACTTTAAACTGATTATTTTATATAGCAAATATATTTGTAATTTTAGATGTGACTTTAAAACTAATAGATGTATGCCAGAGATGTAATCCAAAATATGTCTTATATTATCCTTATCTAACATTTTGTTCTGTACTTTTTTTCTTGTTTTCCTGCAGTGCCTGGCGGGCTCGGTGGCGGCCCAGGCTACGGTTCTGACAACCAACCAATCGGTAGCTTCATGATGGACGGCCAGCAACCGTCGATGCATTTGCGCCCACCGGGTAATGACTGGCACCCACACCTGTACTAAACAGGTTTCTGTTAATTTTTTACACTCTTTGTTTTGGACGGGTCTCCTCCAGAAATTGACAACATCACCAACATGTTAGATTTACATGGACGGACCTCCACCGAAAAACGTACATGAATAGGCATTAATCAAATTTTTGGAAATAAGATCTTCATCAAAAAACTTAGATAGGCCTCCATCAAATATTGGACAATATTTCAAGCATGTTGAAATTACATGAATGAACCTCCACCAAGAAAAATAGATGGATAAGCCCTTAGACAATATTACAGGCAAGTTAGAGATACATGGATAGAGCTACACCAAAACAAATAGGATAGTCTTCCACCAAATATTGGAAAACATTGCAAACATTTCAGATTTCCATTGATGAACTTCTACCAACAAACATCTTCACAAGCAGGTTTGATTTACACGGATTGACTTCTGTCAACCAACTAAGGACATCACAATGTAAGATTTACATGGACACGCCTTCACCAAAATATGGTTCTGCACTCAAAGGCACCAGCAACACTGGCAGCCACGATAGACAATCAGGCTCACGTTTCACCACCAGGGAGTATTTACCTAAGTAAAATTTCTTAAGAATAATAATAGATACATTTCAAAGCATAAACTTTAGATATATGTATGGGGATCTACCAAGAGTGAGCAAGGAGAAGTTAGCTGGCCACTGTCAAAGACACCAGCAGATACCAGCCAGCAAACTCATACCAGGAGATACCAGCCAGCAAACTCATACCAGGAGATACCAGCCAGTAAACTCATACTATTGGAACCAATGCATGGGTACCATTCAAGAGGATATCCTACAAAAAAAACACATGGACATCTTGAAAGAGGACTCGGAGGAAACAAAATACAGTGGAACTGGCTTGTGACGAATTGCAACATCTGAGGACAACTTAAGCTGGGTACTCAGTGCATCACGTGATGGTCGTACGACTGTCGCACAACTAAACTGTCCCTTCCTCAATGTGTCAATGCCAGACGCGATTAAAAAAACGTCGGCCGACGAGTAGAAGACTATCATTGCGTCTGGCAACCACACACTGGGAGCGACGGTGTAGTTATGCGACCGTCACACAATGCAGTGAGTACCCGGCCTTAGATGAATTTTGAATTACTTGCAAGTGGATTGCATATCATAATTGCAAAATCATAAGACATGCATGCATCAAGAATTTTCAACAATTTCTTCAAGAATGTTTAAATAAAAGCTTTGAAATGTATTTTATTATTCTTAACCAACTTTACAGGGACTCCACTGTGGTGAGATTTTGTTTTGTATTGGCCTCTGGTTGCCTGCAGTAGTTTTGCCGGTGTTTAGTAAGACTGAAGAAAAACACAACCATCATATTAGTAAATTTCAAATGCCTCATTTAACATAAAGCATTGTGTTACACAATTGGCAAAGATATTAAATACAATTTCAATTTGAAATTAAATTCACTTTACATATACCATTTTTTTACTATAGTATTACAAACAATTTTAACATCACTAGTACTGTTCTACATATCATAATAAACATGAAAAAGATAAAAAATCCTTACATCATTAGCAAATACTGTAAACGTAAAGGAGATCTCCGGGATTAAAATTGTTATAGATAAATTTATAAAACAATTAGTTGTGACCTAACAGATAAAATTTCACATTATTTCAACAGTGACATAATACCCTAAAACAACCAAAAGTGAGTCTTCTACTCAAATTACACAATATTAAAGAAAAGGAAAATTACAGATTTTGAGAAGGTTGTGCTTGAAAACCGAAATCACAATACAAATATAAATCTCATAAATATAAAGATCAAATTCACATAAGGAAAAGGTAATTTTTAATGTAATTTTGATACGGTTCTCAAACACAACCCTTTCAAATTCTGTAATTTTCCTATTCTAATTAGCATGGTGTAATGTGAATAATAGACACACTTTTTTTGTGTTTTCCTTCTTTATCGTATTGTCCAAATGTTTTAAAAGTTCATCAGTAAAGTCACAACAAATTGTTTTATAGGTGTATTGATAAAAAATTTAATTCCAGAGTGTTCCTCCTTAAGTTAACTATACAAATCATTTTGAACAGAATCACTCCAATTTAACTAACTGAAACATAACCTTTAGAGTTCTACATTTGAATACCAAATAAAACAAGTGCTCCAAACTTTTCACCCAAGGGAAGATTGTTTATGCATCTGTAATTAAAAGCATGTTTTAGCTTTGCATAATTATACCATATTATACAACATCACTTATCATATAAGGGGGAATTAATAGTCCAGACATCCCGTATGTGTATGCACTAGTTAATAGAGGTATTAGATTAGACATAGATATAGTATTAAGCATAGATTGATAATTGTCAAGGTGACATAAGCACCTAATAATATATGGCGAAAGTCAATTAGACATAGATATAATAAAGAAGCATAGATTGATAACTTTCATACAGTTTAACTTACTGAAAATGAGGTTGCATATGTGCCTGATAGAAGATGACCAAAAAGCTTAACTTCTAATACTATAGTACATACTTCAAGAAATGAATATGCGCCATGTTTTGAATCATTATTTTGGCATGTTTTGTCATCATCAAGAATAATAATAAAAAAATAATATGTTGGTAATTGTAAATTCATCAAATCATGTACAGTACATTCAAGATGATGTCGTATACATACAATAAATACATACAATAAATTCAATGAAGCATTAGAATTTAACCGTGATACTGTAAACTGAATTAATTTTTATGTCGGAAAGCAAAATGCAAAATATATCAATATTATTAAAATTGTCTATAAAATATTCAGCAAGAATTGATTCATTAACATGCCCCTGAGGCCATTTCCGGACATCTAAAGTCCAAAATTTCCCAGGGGAGCATTCCCCCGGACCCCTAAAACTTTGAATTCTACTGCCCGCCCCCCATCCATGTCCCCCACCCTTTTCTAAAATTCTGCATCTGCCCCTTCTCAATATTGTTTTTCTCAATCAGCAAGACAATTATTTTAGATAACCTGCGTACAATATGCATACTGTTATAAAAAAAATAAAACCCATCCTGGACCACCCCCTACTCCTGTAGGAATTTGTATGCATTTAACACACCAAATCCCCCACTCTGTGCGTATGTAACTGATAAATGCCTCCATAGGAATATAGAAAATCCAAATTTCAAAAAATACAGTAGCAAAAGCCTACTAAAAATATTCCCAACTGACTGACACAAATTTTCGAAAAATGTGTGTTTTTAGGCCTAATCACAATACAGCAAATTTAACAAAAATATATATTATCATAATAGAATA
Source organism: Nesometra sesokonis (assembly GCA_025631205.1). Classification (NCBI taxonomy): domain Eukaryota; kingdom Metazoa; phylum Echinodermata; class Crinoidea; order Comatulida; family Antedonidae; genus Nesometra; species Nesometra sesokonis. The sequence goes on from JAOTQE010072157.1 coordinate 15,207, forward strand.
ACAGACATCTGTCAAATTACGATGTCACTTAAAGTCTAGATGGCCACCTTGCAATTGTTTCTTCCCCACTAAGTTATCAATCTACTGTTTATATTATATCTATGAGATTAGAAGATCTAGCTATACGTTCTAATGCATAATGAATACGTAGTCATTGTTTATAAATGTAAAATGGTTCTTGTTAATTCTTATCGTCAATGTTTACATCAGTTATGTCCAAAGGCAATGTGTATATTTAACTGCCGCATAGATTTGCATTAGAATTAACATGTATTTTTACTTGAGTGGTGTTCACTATTAATATTTCAAATTTAATTAGAAAAAAGACAACATCAGAAATGAATTTAGCAATATGTTAACAAAAAATTTGTAAGGAAGATACTGATAATTAACGTATATCATAGAATGTTTACATTTATGATTTAATACTATAATATATAAATTATAGATGTTTGTAGTATTTATAGTTTTTGTAGTAATGTTTACTAAACTTCATGTTGAAAAAAGTGTAATTATAATAGAAAAGGAGCATTCTGAATATGATTTATGATTAATCAGTTTTAAAAGCCTATGATTTTATCAGTGTTATGTGAAACCGTGTAATTGTTATGTATTATTATTATTGTTATTATTATTGTTATTGTTATTATTATTGTTATTATTGTTATTATTATTGTTATTGTTATTATTATTGTTATTATTATTATTATTATTGTTATTGTTATTATTATTGTTATTATTATAGTTATTATTGTTGTTATTATTATTGTTGTTATTATTATTATTATTGTTATTGTTATTGTCATTATTATTGTTATTATTATTGTTATTGTTATTATTATTATTATTGTTATTGTTGTTATTGTTATTATTGTTATTGTTATTATTATTATTGTTATTGTTATTATTATTGTTATTATTGTTATTATTATTATTGTTATTGTTATTATTATTGTTATTGTTATTATTATTGTTATTATTGTTATTGTTGTTATTATTGTTATTATGTAATTATTTGCAGTGTGGTGCTATGCTCACTCTAACCATTTGCCAAGTCGCCAATGGCTGCTGGAATTCTCATTTGACTAAAATATCTTTTGCCGAATTGGCTAAATGAAAATCCCCAGAATTGTCCATTTTACAACAATTTTTATCAGTTTTCTTTTAATTTGGCTTAAGAACCTTTAGCCAAATCCTAGTGTGAGAATAGACAAAGGCTAAACACCTTACCCCAAACTTGGACTAATGCAGTATAGTTTTCTCAGCCTGAAAGACTGAAATTATTTTGTATTCAACTTTCCAGCCAAAACACAATCAAGGAAATTTTCATTTCAAACTCTTTATTAGCAATAGTTGCTAGTAAATCTTAGTGGAATATGTGTTTAAGCTTTATTTTGGTGATTTTATGCCACCCAAGTCTAAAATTGCGTATGAAGTGTTGAATTTTTTTGCCGAAATTGTTCCATGACAATGAAAGCATATGATATAATCAAAACAAGTATTGGTGAGTCTCCATGGGACAACGCTTAAGATGAACAGGCAGGGGTGGGAGAATGGGGGTCGGCAAATTTTGATTTTATTTTGGGGTTTTAATTGGTGTAGTTAATGATTAC
>JAOTQE010072168.1:0-16819 GCA_025631205.1 Nesometra sesokonis
ACACTCAGCAGATTTTCTCATTGTTTACGTTTCTATATATATAAATATACAAGGTATATCTACTTGGCGGTTTAAAATCACTTCTGATTGAGATTAAAATATATATATATATATATTCAAACTTTATTCAAACATCATAGTATATGATATAGTATTAGTACAATATCTGTTTAAGTCCTGTAATTTGTATGTGCAGATTAAATAAAAAGGAATTCGTTTTCATGTCATAAACAAATCTTTTAAAATAAATTCTCCCAGAAATTTCTATCAATGGCGAGTTCTCGTAAGTAAACTAAATCATTATAATTATTTAACGTAAACCCACAATTAAACAAGTCATTTTTAATGACGGAAAGTAAACTCGTTTATGGCCTATAGGTATGATAATCAAGAAATCTGATTTTGTCTTGTCTGTAACACTTGGGAAATTCCTGTTAGAGGATGGTTTGTTTTAAAAAACACCTTTGTCAAAAAATGACTGGAAATGCTATTTGTGAAATTCCGACGTTCGACATTGTATCATTACTACCGTAACTACTGGTCGCATGAACTCGAAATTGTCGCGAAATGTTCAGAATATGCAAGTTATATGAATCCAATTTTCAAATGAGGACAGGAAACGTACTTTCTGGTCTTGGCTCTAATTAAAACAAAATGTTAAAACAAAGTATTCTTAGTTATACATAATTAAACAAATTATCCACAAATACTAATGGGAAACTGGTCGAATTATAGATTCATATTTTTACTACAAAAATTGGCGATAAATGTCATTACTTATTGTTTCATAAAAGTTTAATCTTGGTATCACAATTTTTGTAGATCATGAACATCGTTTGCTGTGTCTCAATGTTACCGGAAGTTTTATATTCATTTGGCCATGAAGAACATACATTAGGGTGTGCTATATCTCCCCGACCACGGATTTACTTTAAATCATGTATATCGTCTTCAGAAAATCATTGTCTTCAGCAATTCGATTCACTGTGCAATCGGTAAGTTCCACAGTGCTGTTTTCATTAATTTAAATATAAACTTAAACCTAAAAAAATGCAATTGAGTATATCCGATCGGTATAGTCACGGAGATATAGTAGGCCTACTACAAGGACAAAGGTATCGATGCCACAAATAACATATCAGGTCATTTTTGGCCAATTGTCCTTTTCCTAAAGCCAATTTAAGCTAATTTGATTATGCATGTATCGAGCAATTTGCGATGAAAATCAACTAACAGGAGTTCCCTAACAGTTAATGGCCTGCAAAAAAATCCCTCGGACATTTGGAGCATCATCTCATAATTCAGAAAATGGAAAAAACTAAATGTACTCGATGTCAAGATTTTTAGTACGAGCAACGGACTATTGAGGCATGTCCTGGCAAAACCACCAAGTTGTCGGAAATTGAAAATTGAGTTTTTGTTATTGCTATGTTACAATTTTCATAAGCTTTAAAATTAAGGGTCAATTATCAAAATCGAACATCTATAACTGAAGTTATTGGACAAAATATACAAAAAAATCCTTTGTATTACTTTATTATTTTCTGTTGTTTACTTACTTATTTCTCAATAACTTCCTGTGCGACAACTTGTTGATTTTTCCACGACTAGCCTCTAATGTTTAACAGTATACTGAGTGGTGTTGAAGAGCGTCGTTACTGAGCATAATCGTACGAAATGTCAGAAAGTACCGTAATACAAACACCTAATATTAAGCTAAGATTTACCAACACAAATTTTCTCTGAAAGTTCATGGCATCTATCTTTGCTGAATAAATGCTTGCATTTACTTTGAATTTTATACAAAACAAAGGTCAAATTGTCAAATCTTTGTGATCTTTTTTGATTCTTACTTTTTATTCTTCACGGCGCATTGAGATATTCTTTTGTTTGTATTAAGCGCTATATAAATACAATTACATTATTGACATTACAAGTTTAATATTTAAAATGTCTAATTGTGAGATTCTATTTTGATATTTATTTTATTTAAAGAAACCTTCAAAGTCTGACAGGCATCATTACGCTATTGATACCTGCGCTAACCCTGGCTGATTCTAAATGAATAAACGCAGGACGAGGGAATAAAGAAAAAAATAAATAAACGAATACAGAAAACCGATGAATGAGATGAATAACTTACGTTAGTCCATGTGTGGAAATATCCATCGACGTTCAAAGATGGCACAATGTACCAATCAAACTTGTCTAACATAGATGTTACCTGACTATCACTGCCGTATGTCTCCAACAACTAAATAAATATACTATTATTAATATATAAATTAATAATATATTAAAGATGTCATATGACTTTAAAATGATAACAAAATTAAAACAAAAACATCAAACCAAGTTAAAAGTAAAGTTAAATTATACAACAGGCGCGGATCCAGGGGGCGCAGAGGCCCCCCTATATTAGGCAAAACGTAGTTGCGCCCCCCCCCCACCCCTTATATTACGTGCGCCGGGTCTAAAATTGGTCTAAAATAAAAAAGTGCGCCCCCTCTTTCGGCGGATCCTGGATCCGCGCCTGAACAACCTGGTGTTTATGAATGTTAATAACTTGATAATACAAATTAGTCATTTTTTAAAACTGAGTACAAGTACAGATTAGGCACTACTGAGCTTTTATAAAAAGGAGTTTGTTGTACTAGCCTCAATGCAATATCAAGTGGTTCCCAGCTTTGGAACGCGTTCAGTGATGGCTTAAAAGCCAGTAAAACTCAACTTAAAAAAAGAATCTGCCAGCACACAGTATCTACAAAAACGGCCTACGACCCCATACAAACATGTTGGTGGACAACCTCATTCATCAGTGTAACGGTTGCTACGTCTCCAAAGGCTTAAATAAAGTGAGGTTGACCATTGCATAATACAGTACAGTATGCCAAAAGGGAAATGAACAGTTATACAAACACAAAATTATCATGACTAAAATAATATGAGGCTAGTCGTAGCAAAACCACCAAGTTGTCGCACAAGAAGTTATTGAGAAATATGCAAATAAAAAACAGGAAATATAAACAAATTAAAAGGAAATCTGTGCATATTTTGTCCAATAACTTCAGTTATAGATGTCCGATTTTGGTAATTGACCCCTCATTTTAAAGCGTATGAAAAGTGTCTATAACAAAAACTCAATTTTTAATTTTCCTACAACTTGGTGGTTTTGCCGTGACATGCCTCATATAAACTAAACTTAGCATAGTTTTTGTTCCCTCAGCTTTAAGCTAAGTTTAGTTCATATTATTTTATTCATGATCGTATTTGTTGTGTATAACTGTTCCTTCCCCTTTTGGCAAACTGTATTTAAGTAGATTGCCGACGTAGTAATCATTATACTGATGATGTTGGTTGTCCATCGAAACATATTTGTATGGGGCCCATAATCATTTTGTAAAAAAATATATGGGCATTTCCTCATGACATAGTTTAAACTTTTACCTTTCATTATCAGGCGCGGATTCAAGAGAGGGGGACCTACGGACCCGCCCCCTCCTTTTGAAACCAAAAAAATATATTTTTTTGCACAAATTTGAGACGCTAAAAGTGTACCAGAGAGCATTGTAGAGACAAATTTTCCAGGGCCCTAGGCGGGCCCTGTACCCACGCCTATTAGTATTATTATCATTTTCCTGTTAAAATCTCATACCTGGGCTTGTCCAATTTGGCATCGGGCCTCTCTTTCTAGCTCCGCTGGATCCGCCCATGATTTTGCTATAGTAGGACTAATAGCAACGTGTAACAAGGTAAAATATATAAGTCTCACGTACCTGGTTTGTAAAATACATAACCGTGGCTGGGGATACCCATTCACGGGCATGAATACCGCCTTGGAAATAGACAGCTGGTTTGCCACTTGTCTTCTTTCCAATCTAATTAAAACAAAACGAAAGTTAACGAAAATTACAAAAGTTACAATGTTTAATATATTATGAAAGACTAGTATTATAAAACAAAGATAAGAATAAATTTCTAAATGTTGCGTCTTAATATCGCACCTTCCAGACAAAAAAGTGCCGATAATTAAACACAATGACTAGAATATGAAAACATTGTTGCATTTAAAATAAAGGAGAACTAGTATTGCAAATTAAAAGTTACTACATGTTTCAGTAAGACCTATGTGCAGGCCACGATCGTTTTTGTTTCTTATCAGTTATTGAATTAAATATAGAATGTTTTTTGTTTTGGTAATAGGTCCGATATTCAACTAGTCTAATTTCATTTTTTTCACAAATTCTTAAAACTTTCAAAGATTTCATTGGTTAGTAGGCTTCTCCTTGTGTAAGGGCCATTGTATTCTCTTGTAATAAGGTTTTAATAGCAAGCTTTCGCTACATTTACGAAATACGAAAACGAAAACGGATAAGTCATAATGTCTTGTAACGTTTGAATTGAACATCTTTGATATCTGTCACAGTTGGTGAATATTAGTGAGGTTTCGCAAATTTTCGAAATGCAAAAATGAAAACGCATACGCCACACTTCCATTTTTTAAAGTTGCTGAATGTGTTAAAAATATATCAAATTTTCCACCTACGAATCGTTGATGATAATCGTCCTAAAATATTTTAAAAAAATGACAGGCATTCAAGGTTTCTATTCAAACGATACACGAATTTATGACGTATCTGTTTTCGTTTTCGTATTTAGTAAAATTCTGAAACCTCGCTATTTTATGATGATCATCAAAAATTCATAGGTGAAAAAATTGATATATTTTTTTAACATAGTTAGCACCTTTCAAAAATGGAAGTGTGGCGTATCCGTTTTCGTATTTTCTACATTTGCAAAAACTCACTAATAGTTCTGAACCGCAATTGGAGTCGCAATCTAACGTTAGTTTATCGATGGCTAGATGGCCTAATGATCTTGCACCATAGATATATTATTTACGGCTAGATGGTGATCTTAACACTGTAAAATGGCAGTCCCATGTAGGCGCCTACTATTTTGATTTCGTCAGCCTCCGTCACAAACATGTAAGTTAAATAATCATAACTGTCGTATAATTATTGTTTTTTTAACATTCTTTTGTCATATGATGTTTTTACATATGTCACATATATTTTATGTTGTCGAAGTTGTCGATGTCTTTTATGCCAAGCTCAACCCCTGGACTTGCCCCTGCACAAATTTTAATTTGCTTAAAAGCACTGTGTAACCCTATTCTGAAATAAGCACCCATGGCTTAATTTTGACATAACAACAGCATTAGAACGTAACGCGATTTGATTGGTTTGATTCCGGAATAGTAGGGGCTTACATGGAACTGCACTTTGGGCTATCTATTCTGTGGAAGTTCACCATCTAGCCGTAAACCTTACCATGGAGTATTCACTCCAATCACTATGTGTATAATAAAAAAGGTTTCATATGCGCCACATTACATGAATAAATGGCCCATAAAATAAACCATAACATAATTTTCCAACAGTTTCACTTCAATACTGGTCAATCGTGATGCTAACACGGTTCCTTTTTCGCACAACAGGGGCGGATCCAGGATTTCTGAAAAAGGGATAGTTCCAGGCTGGCGATGGGAGGGAGCATCGGGTGCCTCTGCTTGAGTCCAGGAGCAGGAAAATAACATGACTGTCAAAAGGGGGAAGGCGCACTCTGGGAGGCGCTCCCCTAGCTCAACCCCTGGATCCGCCCCTGCACAAATTTTAATTTGCTTAAAATCACTGTGCCACCCTATCCTGAAATAAGCATTACGCCTATAAAATGGTTAGATATCGTAAGGCTCTGTCCAGACTAAATTTCTTTGACAAAAACTATTAATTTATGGCAAAATCATGTCCATTTTTGGTCATGATGTGATATCATCATGACACTATATAGGCATATCACGTTATTTTTTTTATCGAAAAACATTTGATAGTTGACTGAGCTTAATGTGGACCAATCAAAAATGGCAGACCAACTGATTAACCAGCCACTGGGATGACCAATATAGGGTCGTAGCCATAGTTTAAAAACAGACGAGACGAAGTCTGAGGGTCACGTAGGATTCCAGGGACTAGAACCCTCTGTTGAAGGTTAGAGGATGAGTCCTCCTTAAAGGGACAAATTTAGAAAATTTCAGACGAGGCGACGGCCTCATCTGCCTCATGCTGGCTACGGCACTGAAAATGTATTACTTGGAACATTATTATGTTTAAACCAATACAATTTTTAGATACGGTATCCCGTTAAACATATTGGGGACGGGTTGGGACGGACCAGCAGACAATGTGAAATATAGAAGTGCCTGGACAAATCTACCAATGTGTGTCTGTAAACATGAATTACCTTTAGACCATTGATGGCACGGCCCTCGGTTGACGTGGCTATTTGGAAACTTTCTGCGATGTTAGAATGAGCGGCTGCCGAGTCGGATACCCATTGTTGTATCTTTAAATAAAAAATGTAATTTTGCAAGTTGTTGTATTATGAGATCATGGTTAATACCAACATGATGCCATAATTATTATCGTCGTCGTCATCATCATCATCATCATCATCATCATCATCATAATCATCATCATCAACATCATCGTCGTCGTCGTCAGCATTGTGGCCCGTTATTGCTATCGTCATCGTCGTCATCATCGTCATCATCGTCATCATCATCATCATCATCATCATCATCGTCATCCTCATCGTCGTCGTCGTCATCGTCGTCGTTGTGGCCCGTTACTGTTATCGTCATCAATTTAATATTTTCATTTTTATCACCATCATTCTCGTTAATACCATTATTACATCATCATCATCATCATCATCTCATCATCATTATAATCATCATCATCATCATCATCATCATAATCATCATCATCAACATCATCGTCGTCGTCAGCATTGTGGCCCGTTATTGCTATCGTCATCGTCGTCATCATCGTCATCATCATCATCATCATCACCATCATCCTCATCCTCATCGTCGTCGTCGTCATCGTCGTCGTTGTGGCCCGTTACTGTTATCGTCATCAATTTAATATTTTCATTTTTATCACCATCATTCTCGTTAATACCATTATTACATCATCATCATCATCATCATCATCAACATCATCATCATCATCATCATCATCATTATCATTCCATCTTCATATTTTCATCAATTCTTTATTAAACTCCATCATCATCATTATCAAACAACAATAATAATCGAGTACCTCATCGTATGTGTGATATTTCGAATAATCAAAACCTTTGTTGCCATCCAAGATTCCCTCTGCACTAAACTGATTATCTATAAGGCTCTGAACATCCTGGACATGAACTTCGTAATCAATACCGCGTGTTTTGAGCAGCCTATCAAGATAGTGGAGTTTGTCAGGTGATACCATGATGTCCACTGAACGGTCCAGCAGACGGCTACTTTGCCAGAAATCAAACTATTGGGAAAAGATGATAAACACTAAACTCTGGGTAATTTAAAATTTACATTGTCACAAAATATATAAATCAGTGTTATTGTCGTTGTCGTGTCATTACATTTTAATAGATCTGATAAGATCCGAGATCTGGTTATCTAATCATCTCTTGTAAAAGTGCACAAAAGACGAGAAATAGGCATATTCTTTTCTTATCTGAACATCTGGATGGCACTTTTACGCTTCCATATTCAGGATCCGTTCTGTTCTGTTCTGTTCTTTATTGCCCATAAGAATACGTTATGGTTTCTTGAATCTTTCGCTCAATTGAGAATGAATTATTTACTGAATCAATTATTATAAATTGAATATAAAACCTTAAGAGTTCCTAAATTTAGGTTTAAAAAAGAAGTTTTTTTTACAAAAATACGTCGCAATTAATTGTTCCTATTTCAGTTGTTTAAATTTGTTTAAAGGGTAAGTGCGGGATTAAAATTTCTATGTATAGATATATACTTTAATTAGTGGTGACCAAACTGACAAAATTTCACATCATTTGGACACTGCAATAATGAAAGAAACCACTTTAAAATTGCGTCCAAACTCAAAAGTGGGTCTACTACTCAAATTACACAGTGTTAAAGAGTAGGGAAATTGCAGATTTTGAAAGGGTGGTGTTCCGAAACCGAAGAAAAAAATATCATTAAAAATCACCTGCTCTTATGTGAATTCGAGAGATCTTTCCATTTCTAGGAGTTATATTTGTAAGGTGATTCCAGTTTTCCCACAAAACCCTTCCAAAATATGCAATTTTCCTATTCTTTAACACTGTGTAATTTGAGTAGTAGACCCACTTTTGAGTTGGGACCCCAATTTGGAAAGTGGTTTCTTTCATTATCGCATTGTCCAAATGATGTGAAATTTTGTCAGATTGGTCACAACTAATTGTTGTATATTATCCAAAGAAATTTTAATTCCACACTTAACCTTTAATGTAATTTGGTATGTTTAAAAATACTTTTATACCACTGTGCCATTGTTTTTTAACGCATGCCTCCGTATTATTTTACGCGATTTAATTTAGATTTTTAAGACGTTTCGTGTTTCTTTCTCTCAATTTCCTTCCATTCAAAGTATATGCTTCCGCCACCTACAGTTTCTTATTGCTGGTCTCGCTTGTTCATATCTACCTCAGTCGGGTGAGGAAATAACAAAGGTCTTACTTAGACTTGCTGCAAGTCTGTATATTATATTTTAAGTGCTTAATGAAATGCGCCACCAGTGGATGATGAAGTTTTAGTGGAGTGATCTAAAACATCAGAAAGGTATGACGATCCACCTGCTATGGAACGCAATGGGTGCATTTTAATCGTCTTTCACTAATTAAACCGAATCACCGTCTTAAACTAAAGAATAAGGTCTTACCATGCCCTCATAGTTCTCTTCTAAGTTGTGCAACCAGTCCAATTGAGCTTCATTCTGTGGGTTTATACGAATAACTTGAAATCTAAAAAAAAAAAAATATCGTAAAAATGATACTGAGAAAAAAGTTTTCCATTATTTGACGTCATTCTGAACAAAATGAGTCGCGTTGTACACAAAAGCAAAATTGAGTTATTGTTATATTCTGATAGAAGATAATCTTCAATTTGCTTTTTGGATTAGGTTCATATATTGAATATAACCAGAAAAAATATTTTGAAATATTCTATTCTATGACAGCACTTTCTATAGTAGTCTCAGCTTTGGAGAAAATCAACTTTAAAGATAAACAACTATTGACTTCCTATATGTTTTTCCATTGATGTTGAAAAATAGCCTTTATAAAATGTAACAAATAAATAATAATATTTATAAAGTGTAAGTAATAAGTTTAACAAAGCAACAAAAATGTCATTTTTGATTAAATTATGACTACCTGCATATTTTTTTCTCTTTTGTGGTTGACCACCACTTTTATTTATTTATTTATCAATATTCAATATACATAGCACATCGACTAATATATAATATCAATCAACATAGATATTATTTTTTACTAATATAGTATTCTTTTGGCTGAACAATTTTTAACAAACTGTTTAGTTATAGTACATTCCTTTGTTCTGTAATCCACGGCTTGTATCTTTTAATGAAATTTCAAAGGCAAGGCCTGTACAGATATTTGAAGTAATACACAGTTAACTGTTATTGCTTTTCACATAATTTTTCTCCATTGTATATTTTTTATTTTTTGTTTTTACATATTTTAGCTCTCTGGACAAATTAGTTCTAATTATAATTAAATAATACATAATAAGGGCAAGTACATTTGAAATAACCTTAACTGTTCCCTGGAAATAACAACTTATTTATACACCCATGCTGTGAAACGATTGTACAATAACATAAATATTTATACAATTAAAATGAAGTAAAAAAGTGATATGCATGCCTATTTTTGTGGATATCTCAAAATGATCTGGCGTACAACACGACTCATTTTGTCACGTCACCTCATAAATGCTCTGATAGCAAAGTAGTGCTATTTAACTGCTTAGAACTTAAATTACATTTGGTTTAAATAACTTTTGTTTTACATAGGCTATGTAAGCATTACTGGTTCACTCATTGTACAAGTATTATTTTATATGGAAACGTTGCATCATGTGCTCTTCAAGGACGCCTTAACTAAGAGAAAACATGATTTTTTTCGGGAAAATATGAATTTTTTTCAGGATAATTACGTTTTACGTGATATATTTATGATTTTTATGTAATGGTCCAAACGGATTAGGTTATAAAAAAATATTATTTTACCTCTTTGTGAAGAATAACCTAAACAATCCTCTACAGTTTCATCAGAAAACGTTGATTTGTAACAGGCCGATTTAGATAGGAAATTTCTTGAAATAGGCCTATTAATAAAGTTTTTGACTATCTCAAGTTCGGTTATTACTCCGTCACTCGTAAACGAATTCTTTGTTTTTGGCCCAAACGGATTCTTGGAGGGAATTTAATGAGCTTGAATCTGATATAAAACTTGTTATGATTGATTGGGTAGTTTTGTAGGAAAATATAAAATATTAACTACCTACGCAGCAGACTAATTTGCCTTTGGTTTCGCTGAGTTCGGCAAATAATAAAAAACTGATGAAAAAGTTTCCATATGGATCTAATAAATGGAATTAAAATAAGTGTTGAGTTCTAATTACACCTTCCGATCCTGGATAGATCGGTCTTTATCAATAATAAAACTACCTACAACACAAAATTTCATAACAATATGTTTCATCCTGGGGATGAATGAAATATATATTTTGTTTAGAGAGGACTTCAATACAAAATATTATATTAGGCCTATTCTTAATTACGGGGCGCCCTCCGACATACTACAAATGGAAAGTATGAGTGACTGTGGCAGTGAATTTGGTAAGGCACGCTTAATAGTAATAGTATTATTAAAACGTTTAATGCTATTAAAATTCACTGCCACAATCACTCCTTTTTTCCATTTGTTGTAGGCCTCCCTAGGCGGCTAGGTAGAGACGGTAGTGCCTTCTCTGTTGGCCAGGGAGCAAGAAGAGACTGAGTGACCTTTCAAGGTCACGTGTTTCCACATGACTCCATTCTACTTTCTTTAGGCTATAAATAAAAATTGCCTAGATTGGAGAAACCATGGTTATAAAGACAAAACGACATACCATGGTTTGTCTTTTTATCGAAGGACAAACCATGGTTTTTATTTTGCTAAAAAACAAGCCATGGTTTCTTTTACAAACCATGTTTTGTCTTTACAAACCATGGTTTGTCTTTAGATAAAAATACAAAAAGTGGTTTGTCTTTTAAAAAACATGATTTGTAGGACAGAATGGGTAGTGTTGGACGGTGCCCTGTACAAACCATGGTTTGTAAAGACAAATCATGATTTGTGAAGACAAACAACATTTTGTCTTTTTATTGAAAGACAAACCAAGGCTTGTAAAGAAAACACATGTTTGTAAAAGCCAAAACATGGTTGTAAAAGACAACAGTGTTCTGTCTTTTTATCGAAAGGAAAACCATAGTTTGTAAATACAAAAAATGGTTTGTAAAAGACCATAGTTTGCCTTTTTATCGAAATACAAACCATGATTTTTTTCAAAAACCATCATTTGTCTATTTTGTCTTATACAAACCATGTCTTTACAAACCATGGTTTTTCTTTTGATAAAAAGACAAAATGGTTTGTCTTTTACAAATCATGGTCTGTCTTTTACAAACCATGGTTTGTCTTTTACAAATTATGGTTTGTAGGAGAGAATGGGTGTGTAGTGTGTCGGACATCGCCCCGTATTAATTATAGGCTAGCAGATTTCATGGAGCATCTCAGGAGTTAAGAGAACCTTTATACGAACAAGGCAATATCCGTACACCTGAAGAGGCCTCCTGTCAAGTGTACGGGTAAAGAGTCTTTAAAAATAACAATTTAAGACAGATTCCCGATGCTGGGTTTACAAAGCTCCCAAGTCTCCAGGATTGTCCTGGAGTCTACAGGACTTCTGACTAATCTCCCGGTTTGCTGAAATAATACAATTTTCTCCTGGAATTTATTTTTCTCCAGGAAATTCTATAGGTTTTGTGAACGTGTGGCACTTACAGCATACATTATCTTAGTTTTTCCAAAATTGCTGATAAGTATCTTTAATGTTTAGCAATACAGTAATGGCATATACTGTATTAAGAGTTACAAAACATATCCGAAACTATTGTTTCATAATGAGTAGGCCTAAGGTGTTGAGGTTTTAAATAAGGGTATTATACACACATTGTAGGAAGGATATGCATTTCCAATGGTGTTTGGACGCCAACGAGGAAATCGCCATGAATTTGGTTTTTACAACATGGCACCTCTGGGTTTAAGACATAAGCAAGTGATGTCTTCAATTACGTCACAGGCTAGACGTGTTTAGCGTTGTTAGAATTACAATACACGTATCAGTGAGACGTAATAAAACACTTCGACATGTCTACTAAACATGTCGTCTGGAAAGAAACTATTTCACAGTTAATAAGTAAATACATATTTAAGGCTATACTTAATTAATCAATTCATCCAACTTACCCATCGTATCGAACTTTTTCGGCCGTAACGACCACAGCGACCAACGCTAACAGCACACACCGGAACATCATTAAATGTAATGATCATCAAATCGGATTTCATTATATAAAACTAATACCTCACAGGGAACACAATCTTATACAAAAACTTTGCGTAGTTTGTGTCCAACATCGTTTGACACTTTTGTTTGAAGTTGGCTACCCCTGTGATTCATATCTTATCAAAGTTTGACGTGTGTTTAATTGTGACGCACCATTTTATATGAGAAATTGACACCTGGTAGAAAGAAATGATTAATAAAACATATGAAATGATTAATAACATTCACTGCTAAGTTTGAGCATTTCAAGAAGTAAATTGGTCAAATATTTCACCCGTTTACATATAATTGCAATGGCCAACATTGACGATTGAAAAAAACGGGAGATTCTTGGCGCGTAACACCGGCGCGATGGTGGTATGCCCGCAAGTTGATTAGGAAATGTTCGAAAATTTAATATGGCCCTGCTTAGGCAAAGCATAAACTGATTGGCAATTTTCAAATGCACTTTTCTCAAAACTTACATATGTTCACACTTTGACTGTGTGTAACTTTTCAATGAAACATCGTATGAAACTGATATTTTTATGGTAAAGATAATGTGTAGTTTCATAATTCATAAATTTCATAATTTAATTTTAAATTTTAGAATTATGCTTCCCGTACATGCTCTTCTTTCAATCTTCATAAATTTGTTCACAAAACTCGTAGCATTTCATGTTCATATGTGAGATGTCGTCACAATAGTTAATTTTAATTTTAAGCCTGTTTAACCTTCTTAAAAGGAGGCTAAACAAACTTAAGCCCTTTAAATGAACCTGAAAATGTGTTATTATGTACTTTCGACAAACACTGGTGAATATAGACTAAATTGAATTAGAGGGGTACCAAGACAACGTAAGGGCAACTTTTTCTTGTGAAAATCAAATCGAGATCCATAACATCTTTTTTATAGTTGAAGTCCCCCAACCCCAGTCCACAATCTTGCATCAGCCATACTGGTTACATACTAGTTTGTAAAGACCTTACTGAGGGTCCGTATTGCTGATAAATATAGTCCTCTTGAAAAAAATGTCTTATGTTTGCAGATTACAGTACTCGTATCAGAATAAAATTCTACAATAGAAAGCAGTGGTTGATTGTTTGAACTCTCGAGTTTCTGCTAATTAGAACAGTCTTGTCAAAAGATGTCTTAAACGACTGCGACACTAAATTGACTTTCTGTTGTATTTTAAGGGTTTTGGGTAATTTTATTTTTTCCCGGTGAAATACGTTTTGGTTTTATGGGTCTGGGGACATTCTGGAGTCTATCCTATTTTTGTTATTTTAAAGCGATGAACGTTTGTTTGAATTGGAGTCTAATTTATGTGTACAACATTTCTTGCACGTTCGTTCATCAAACTGGCGATGCTGGACACTTTTAAAGTTATGGTCGCAAAGACTCGCAACAAGAACAGGAGTGAGGTTTTTAGGTCCGTTTTGCGCGAAACTAAAAACAGTTTTAGGGAATTTATGTGCTACACATTTCAAATTAAGAAATACGGGTAGGCCTATTTCTGATTTAAATTTACACGACCCATATGTAAAAACATCTAATATGTTTTATCGGACCGAGCGGTTAAGGCAGGGAACCGTAAATCATAGCAAAAACGACCAAGTCTTCTCGGATAAGGACTATAAACCGTAGGCCCAGTATACACAAACGGCTCATGTACATATAAAAAACAAGTAGACGAGTAGGGGGTTACCCTGGTGTAGTGGTTCATACATCCACTGCAGTGACAGCAGAAAGTAGCGTGTTTTTTTTGACAGTTTCACATGACGTGACCTTAGGGGCGTAGTAAAGTCATCAGAATTTGTATCTACCGTAGCGCATTGAGTCTTGCTTAATTATGCGATTTTTTTTTGGTTAGTATGGTTTGAACAATTTTATTTTAATCTGGCAACATGTTAGTTTGCAATTATCGCAGTATCTATCGTAATGATTTCCGACAGTAAATCATTAACAGCAATAATTAATATGTCTTCATTATCTATTTAATGAAAGAGATTATTTCCAGCTGTTTATCATAATAATGTTCTGTCGTTAACAGTCTAGTTCAATGAGCTAAACGACACAAAGCCATGGTAAAGACCTCCTCAAAGACCTGTAGCTGGTATGATTTAAGCGCGGCAAATTGTTGACTAAATAATTATCGATACTTTCTAGACCTTGTACGCAATATATCGAACACATAGGTGTAAAAAACACTAAAGATCAAAGTTCATCAGTATATCAAACCTAAATAATACGTACACCTTATGGTAGTAATCATGGTGTACACTGTGATGGCTTGGTCTAAATCTGTTCCAAATTTGTTTCTCTGTATGGTCATTTTTCTATTCAGCTTACCAATTTCTGAACTCAGAGAACCAAAACAAGTCGTGTCGGTCACATTCCTGGTAGCGGTCAACCACACATGGGATAAGTATGTCAAGACTGGTAATCCAAGGATTAGGCTGATATTATTATTATTATTTGATACAGTGGTCTCTGATTGAAGCAATATTGCGTATCGATGGGACAAGATGATTAAAAAATTACACCACTATTTACAGTCTTTGTGTGTATATATTGATTTGTATTTTTGATATTTTATTATATATTTATAGTTTTATTGATCCATTCTGTAAGTGGCGGGCTCCCCGCTGTTGAGTGTGATTGAAATTAATAAATAAATAAAACACACTGACGCATTAAAAAAAAAACAGTTTCGGCAATTGCTTAGTGCGAACAGTCCCATGCAAAGTAGTTTGTGCGATTTTGTCGCACCTGCATCTAATTTGCACATTATTTGTCACAATAATTTGCCAGAAGTTTAATACAGTTGAACCTCCCGTAAGCGGACACCCTCGGGTCTGGGAAAGTGTCCGCTTACGGGGTGTCCGCTTACGAGAATTCCGGCCGATAGAGGGCCAAAGTTGTAAACTTATGTATACGTCTGTATGTCTCACATTTCACAGCATTCTCAACAGAAATGGCCTCTTAATTGCTAGACACCGCATTCAATATTGTATTGCATATTGTTTATCATTTCTTAAAGATTGGTTCAGTAATTGATT
This sequence comes from Nesometra sesokonis, assembly GCA_025631205.1. Taxonomy (NCBI): domain Eukaryota; kingdom Metazoa; phylum Echinodermata; class Crinoidea; order Comatulida; family Antedonidae; genus Nesometra; species Nesometra sesokonis. The sequence goes on from JAOTQE010072168.1 coordinate 15,593, forward strand.
CTCAGCCATGACGATTTTGTACAAAAATTCGTATTCGTTTTACAGAAATGTTTTCGGGATGTCCGATTATGGGAGGTAAATTAACATACAAAAAATCTAAGTTTGAAGACAAAAAAAGTGTCCGCGTCCGCTTACGGGAGGTGTCCGCTTACGGGAGGTACCAAATGTACTGATTAGATAGGAAGAGCAAACGGGTCTTTGAATTAGTGTCCGTTATGGGAGGTGTCCGCTTACGGGAGGTGTCCGCACAGGGAGGTTAAACTGTATCTTGGTAGCGGCGGGAGGTTGTTTTCCAGTTATAATTGATAAAATAGTCATTTTTCAGAAACAAAAGTTGATAGAGTGAACAAAATGTTCTGAGTGCAATTACAATTTTAAACTCAACTCTGCAGGGGCGTCAGACAAAGCTAATATATCTTTTACTTTGCATGCAGCACCTACTTTTTAATACAATGAAGAATGACAATGGCTATAATTGTATGTTATTAAGGAAACATTGTTTGTGGCCTTCACCAAAAAATACAGTAGACCTAGGCTAATATTTCCATTTACGTTCATATTTCAAAAATGTCAAGCAATTTTCCAGAGAATTGAGATCTTGATATCGTTAAGCAATTAAGTATCAAGGTTATTGGAATAGGCCATTTTATAAATTTGAATTCAATTGAACAATTTGGAACTTTAACAATAGAATATTAAACGCAAAACAAGCCAACAAAACGATCGACGAACTAAGAAATAGGATGATGAAACACATTGCTGTACTAATAAAACTGACTACTAAATTTCCTATTAAACTATTACAACATGATGGTATTTTTAAAATCAAAATTAGATGAACAAACCGACCGACCGATCATGGAGTATAATAGACGAATGGGACTCACTTAAAACAAACACTTTGGTTGAAAATTTTTTTATGAATTTTAATTTTGTATTTTATAATTTACTGATGCATTTTTGTTATCAGGTGTATTGCAACAACTAAAACACCACCACTCATACCTGGAAAACCATACAATTCAAGTCGCAATATCCTTGTGGGGGAGTGTGACGCTGGACCACTAGTGTTCAATGTTACCAAGAATGATAAACATGGCATGGTACGTAGGCATATATCATAATCAACCGTTCAATTAATTTTAAATTTAGGCCGTGTTTCCGCAGGAAAAAAATATCCGATAAATTATCCCGATAAAAATTATCCGATAAAAGTGCTGCAGAAAC
>JAOTQE010072179.1:0-16819 GCA_025631205.1 Nesometra sesokonis
CTCTCAAAACTTTGGGTGGCCCGACGCCAAAAAAGGTCGTTTTTGGCGACCAGGCGACCGCTAATTTTCAGCCCTGCTTCCCGAGTCATATTACAGAATGGCCTTCATTGGTCTATTGGGTACTCCTGTGTGTTGTGACCTTGAGTAACAAGGTTTATTTTACAATTTTTACTATAGCTTATATAGTAAATCTAACCATACCAAATAATCCAAGTGCAAACAATGGTAAAACTTAACCTTATGTCTTGGTAAACTGTTCTTTTTTTAAATCCAGTGCAGACGTTCCAACCTCTGAGGTCTAAAATTCGGAAGATTTTTCAAATCTGAGGTCTAAATTTCGGGAAATTTTTTAATGTGCGCCCTCTATCTTAAAATACTACCCCTTCTACTGCGTTTTATGACGGAAGGGTCGAAAAGCGGGCCAGAAATGTGTTAACTAGCGTCAATTACGATTTAAAAGTACTATATTTATTGATTAAATGTTATTCTAAGCCAAGTTATGGTAGTAAAAAATGTTTAAATGTTAACAGAAAATTGGGAGATTGCTTAAAAAATCGGTAGATTGTTTTAAATTTCGGGAGACTCCCGGACAAATTGGGAGGGTTGGAACCTCTGGCAGTGTGACTGTAGCTTTAAATTTAATTAGATTTTCTAAGAATTATACAAACAGTCAACTCTATAAAAACCAACCATCAGACTCTCCATCTTGTTTTGTTTTCGGAAAAGTTTGGTTTAAAGAGAGTCAATTTTATCTATTACATCGGTTTCATTTTGTGACTTTCAAAAATTCAGTTTAGCACGACATTTGGATGATTATTTTTGGATGGTCAATTTTCAAGTGTCGGCAGTATTACAAATTTTATTGGCATCTTCATTAATTACTGTACGGTCAAAACATCATACAGTAGTGTACATTTAGGTTTTTATGAGATGCCAGTCACAAATTGACTAAATATATTAAATTATAATTTTTAAACTATTTGTAATAACACAGAGGTGGGTGAAGAACAGGACAGTACCAGACAGTGACATGGTACCATGAAAATAAGAGAGAAGGCTCAAAAAGAAGGCTCTTTCATATTTTGTAATCATCAATAATAATAATTTCAAGATTTGTATGTATATTCCCGTATAACTGTGCATGAAGCACTTGTGGACTTGTTGTAGCATAATCATTGATTTGGCCCTCCCCTACAATGGTTACATCATCTCCTTTGCAGCAAAACACTGCTCATTGCTAATCTGTCCATGACAGAGCTTAGCAGACGGCCTAGACCGGAGCAGACGTTCCAATCTTTGAGGTCTATAATTCGGGAGATTTTTCAAAGTGCGCCCTCTATCTTAAAATACCGTGCCTCCTACTGTGTTCTATGACAGAGGGCTGAAAAAATAGGCCAGAAAGGTGTTAACTAGCGCCAATTATGATAAATTAAGAACGATTTATGCATTTTTTTTATTCTAAAAATAATAGATTTATTGATTAAATGTTATTATGGTAAAATCGGGAGATTGCTTCAAATTTTGCTACATGCATACCGAACCTGCCAACCCTACCGATTTTGGTGGTAGGCTACCGCTTTTTTGGCCTTTCTACTGCCTACCGCTTTTGCATTGAAATCCTACATCTTTTTAAAATTTAATATTGAAAATAAAATTGCACATAAAGGAAACCATATAACATATAAAAAAACATAACGGTACTGTATGTTTCGAAATGGCACTAAAAGTATGCAATATCAGCCTAATTCCTCCCAATAGAGGCAATCAAGGCGAGAATCAACTTTTTTTTTGCTCAAGTTAAAATCTGGTAAAATGAGGGCGCTGGTACATTGGTACAACCAACTCAACGGCGAGACGGCCTACCGCTTTCGAGAGTGCAAATGTTGGTAGGTATGTACATGGTTCATGGTTTCACTGTCTTGATCATAAGATCCAAACATTTTCTATTAAAAATTAAACTAAAAGAAACCTGAATTTGATTTCTACTTGTTGCATGAAAATTGAATCTTTGACCAAATGTTTCTAGAATTATTATCTTCTAATCATGCTGAGTGAAGCCACACACCCTAGTGTTCTACAAACCTAATTCAAGGCCTTAATACTTAACAACCCAATCACCAAAAACCTCAAAATAATTTTTATAACTACAGTACCCTCAAACATCCCACTGCAATTATCATGCTGTAAACAGCTCTATCCCATTTACCAGCAAACCCTTTGAGAAGGCATTTTGGCGAGTTGGTGAAACTGGCTTTGCTGTTGTTGTTCATGAAAACGTAGACATTTTTGGCTACACATATGAGGCATGTCATGGCAAAACCACCAAGATGTCGCAAAATTGAGAGATCAATTATCAAAATTGATCATCTATAACAAAAGTTATGCAACAAAACAGACAACATTTTCATTTTCCGACAAATTGGTAGTTTTGCCATGCCTTGCCTCATATGATTTTGTATTTGTAAAATCAATTACTTATTTCAGAAGTTACAACATAGGTTTTTTTTATTTCTTTCCCAGTCTTATTATAAACTATTCACTACTAATTACCTCCACTGTTAATCTTATTACAAAATTCCCTCAAATTGAGATAAGTAGAGATCAGCAAAACCTGGTTTCAAAATTGGTAAACGAGGAAGACTCCTCATGTACATAATATAGTTTCAATAGATATTATTTTGGAAATTTATTATTTGTAGAACAATAAATTCATCAGCGTGTACAAAAAGGATGTTAGAATGTAAAGATCTAACTAATCCTTTCTTCCTGTACAACATTAGTTTCTCCTCAACATATTCCCAACATCATTAATCTAATAGAAAGATTCATTAAAACACCACTAAATGGAAAATAACAATGAAAGTGCTAAAGAATAGAAGTCTGTATTTGTATCAAGGTGTTATTATAATATCTCTTTACATATAATGATGTACTGTAGAAGGATTCCATTCTTTTCTATAGTAGTATCATTTTCTCAGATATACTTGGTAATTTTTACCAACAAATGACTATAAAAAATATTTAGAATTGCTGATGGTTGCTACTGTTTTGGATATTTTGTATTTTATTTTATCCACTGTGATGGAATTTTTTTATGAATTCAGATTTGCAATATTATTTTTATCCATCATGAAGGTTACCAAACCATGACCAAGCTAGGTTTGAAAAACTGAGAATATGTTAAATGACGTTTAACATTTCTTGAATCAGTCATAATGGTTTTAGTCATACTGTAGCCAAAGCTTTTTTAGGGGATTAACACCATCAGTGAAAATGCTATATTCTAAATAGAGTAGGCGTTGCTTAGATATCAAAAGGTCACTGCAAAGAACAATCTTTAATTCATGAACTGAAACAGCCTAATTGGATGTCATCCTTGTGAAATAAACTTCCTTTTAAATCAGTCAGACATGCTAAATCTCAACTGCCAAATATATTCGCTTCTGCTGTGAAGCTAACAAAGGCGCCTTGAGCATTTTAATGAGCAACAGCTAATGGAATCCTTAAAACACACGCTTTAGCCAATAGAACTGCAAGATTCTAACTGCTTGATAGTGTGACCATGTGACAAGGGAGAGGCCGAGGGATCACCTCAACAGTTAAAGCCTTCACTCTTGATGTTCTGCGGTACAAAGGTCATGCGGAGAGAATGGCAGGTAGCCAGTTGTCTGAAATAAATATAATCCCTCTTTCATTGATTTTTCATCTTATCTTCTCTGCAAAACACTTAGCATTCCACAATCTTATCATAAGTATTATCAAAATGTTCAGTTATTAAGGTTACAGAATTATAACGACAACTTTTTACTGACTTCTGTTAAGAATTATTTTGAATAAACTATATGCCAATTATTTATTAAATTCTATTCCCATGTATTCCTTTTATATTTTGAAAATATTTATAGTGAAAGACAATATTCTGTGACTGTATTCTTCTTATTAAATTAAAATTCTTCTAAAACACCATACTTTACAATTTGTACATTAACAGGACTGAATATTTAAAGTGAAAGACATTTTATCACAAGTAGTCTTCTATCACATTATTAAATTGATAATCATCTATGAGGAAAAACCTTTTGATCTGCTGGTCATTTTAATAATTACCCTTTCCATGTGCACTCTAACCATTTGCCAAGTCACCAGTGGCTAATGGAATTCTCATTTGGTTAAAATAAAAACTCTTTTGCCAAATTGGCTACCTGAAAATCCCCCCAAAAAACTGTCCATTTTGTGACAATTTTTATCAGTTTATAATGGTTTTTAAAAATTTGGCTAAATAATGCAGAGTTTTGCTAAAAAAAAATTAGCAACCTTTAGCCAGTTTGGCTAAGAAAGTATTGATCTTAACATGAGCAGTCTTTATTGGGGTATTGCGGTTTGTAATAAATTGAAACCTTAAAGACCAACTTGAAGTTTAAACATATTATGTTTTAACAACAGGGTTCTGGTCTTCAATTACTTTCTTTTTTAGGTATTTTTATTGCAGTTAAATAATTTGTATAGCAGCAGTCTGCTTATGACTACAGTATTCTCTAATCCATAATTAGCAATTCCAAGTTATTTCCTCCCTCCCTTTCATACTTTCCAATTTACCAAAGAGGTTTACAGAATTCACAGCACCTATCATACCAAATCAAGTAATTGACCTTGCTAGGGATGTACTCAGAAAAATGCGAAAGCTTTAACCATGTTCAGGATTTTCTAGACCGAAAGTAGCTAGCATGTTGTTTTCATGCCAGCTTCAGCTGTCCTATCTGCACAGATAATGGAACAGCCTATTCAGCAGACAATACAGCGCTTGCATTTAGAAAGCCAGACAAGGACTTGGATTGATCTGCAGGTCCTCCAATCACCTCCTAGTAAAGAATCATCAGATATCGCTATAAGGGATACTCTCAAAAGTGTTCAGATGTTAAATTGATTAGTGATGACAGGGATCATCTTCAAAGGGGCAAAGGAAGTTCATTATGGATCCAATACAGTATAATCTCAAAGCAGTTTAGCGATGTTGCTTTAGCATGCTATCAATTCTGATGTTGCAAATATTCTGCAGCAATGCATTTTGTAAAAAAAATAACTACAATTTTTACAATCTGAGATCTTTCTAAAAAGTACTAATTTACCATGTTGTACCTATCAGTGGTTTGAGTTCAGCTCGATGTCCCTTGCCATGATGCCAATGTCACCTTTTTAGAAGAATATTGTGATAAAAGTTACATGGAAAATATCCAATTTTATTTGTATTATATTAGCTGTTCTGTAAAATCAATAATACCAACAGGCATGTTTTCTCAATGACAAAAATTCAATATATAGAACTAAAAACACATGATCTTTTCACTCTTGGACACTAGTATACTGTACTTTACTTGCTATAAAAAGATGGTGGTTCTGGGCTACTGTAGCAAAGTAGAGTACATAAATTCAATTCACACGGCTTTAGTGTGAAAAAGTACTTTCCCATAAATTCCAGCACAGTGCCGGCATTCGTTACACCGTCTCAGACCCTAGACATATTGTCATTATTTTACCGTTACTAGACCGGATGTATGTGAAAGAGTCCGCTGATATTTGCCGGCTTACAGTATGCAGTTAAGCATAGGTAAACTCAGGTCAAAATTTGAAAAATTTGTAAAAACCGTGCCTCTTGTAATTAAGACTTACCAATCGTAAGCCTTTCCATTGGACCATTTCATACAGGAAATAGTCATATTACTGAAATTTGACCTATGTGAACGGGCTTAGACTGACACTACTGCCAGCATGGTAACATTGCGATATTGGCTATGTGAAAGTAATTTTAGACCAATGGGAGGAACATCGAAAAAGCGGTAGCCTATCGCCTAAATCGGAAGGGTTGACATGTATGCATTTGGAATGGTTTTATGGTGTTATTTTAGATGATTACATACAGCAACATTTTGCTGTGGACTGGTTTTCTACTAAAGTACAAAGAATATAAATAGCACAAGAATAAGCATACATGGTATTATTTGCATAATTTAGAATGAAACTCTCAAAACGGCCCACAGGACACCATATACAGTATGGCCAAATTGTTCTGCCAGATGCATCAGGGACCATGTTGCATACAGTAGTAACAGTAATAACTGTCGGGCCACGGTGGAATGCGGCACTTTGCGGGTGGATAACATTAGAATACATGCTTGAAATAGTGCAGCGCCTTAAAGTGCAGTTCATTTGGGTAACCCTGATGGAGTTCCGCACACGATAGAATGTGGTCGATCTTTTAACTCTGTATTATCTTTGCTAGCAGTAAAAGGCTACTTCCACAGCAATTGCTACTGGAGTGCTGTGCAGAAATTCAAACCCTAGTTTATTATTTGACGGAGAAATTATACTCTGGGCCGGCAATTATTTATGGTCAACTTGTCAAAATGTTATCTTTTTAAAACGCTATATTAGTAGCACATTAGGTACCATAACGCTCTTGAACCATTTTCACATGACTCATACTACTACTGATTTTTTTTTCAATTTTTTTAAATATTAAAAGCCTTCCCATTAGTTTCTTCGTGTTTCAATGTACTTGTGTTTGCCATAAAAACTGTCTCTTGGATTTTTAAACAAAGCCTCATTATGAAGTTTACAGAATAGCAATAATTTATTTTGTAGTGGCCTGGTTCAAATCCAAAAAGTCGGGATTTAACGACATGCTTCAAAACACAGTGCCACCTATTTTACAAAATTCCTAGTTGACCCCGTTAAAAGGCAAGTTACTGCATGGTGCTGCAGAGTGTAGAGAATGTACTAAATTATCACTTCCTTTAACAACGAAATTGAAATTCCTATGACCATACAGCTTATCACTATTATAGTACACCATATACCTCCATGTAGTACACTAAGCAGTATTTAACCCTAAGAGTTAGGACCCCACTTCCTTCATACAGCATGGTGTAGCAAGGTTAAATTTTCCAAATCTGAATCTCAAGAAAACCATATTCACGCTATACAGGACTTTTACTGAAAGCCCTAAATATAATAAAACAAGGTACACCGTATATAAACCTGCATCTCTGGAATAAATAGTTATAAGAATAAGAATGGTTTTGTTGGTTTGGGAGTGTTGATCATATTTAGTATAACATTCAGTACATTTTGTATAACTAGACATCGCAATCAAATTCAAGCATACTGTACTTTGGACCAGACTTGGGAAAAGCATGTGGATTTTGATTTTCTCTGGTGGTCAACTTTAGTTGAGTTCACCGACATATTTACAGTATTCAACCTTTAAAATGGCATCTAATGTTTATCCAGTAAATTCTGCATTAAATTCATATACTTTTAAACTGCCAACAACGATTTAAAAATTATGGAGTTATAACTAGGCTACGTTATTGTAAGATGTGTCAAATGTGACTGTGAAATTTATCACTAAATTGTCTACAGTTTACTTGTCCAAGTGTATCTCATTTGATATGATAGTAAACATGCTTTAATTTTAAAATGCATTTGCAATTAAAAGTAGACAAAGGCATGAAGAATCATTTTTGTTTGAGAAGACATTCATTGTCAAAACTGGATTTCAGACTCATGCAATATTGTAAATACTGTAGTTGGTTGACGAGTATGCAAGCTGCAAAAAGTGCCAGTACATTGAAAAAACACATCCCTCATAAAATATAATGGTACTCGAACATAAAAAGCCCCGAGGCTTTTGTTCTTTGTAAAATTCTGGCACTTTTGAGGGGCGCTTATTGCTGTGAGGACGGAATCTTAGTACGTTTCTTGCTTTATTAGTAAGAAAGTATTTATGCATACTCAAAGCAATGAGATACATGCCATCGTGACAGGATTCAATATTTTAACATAAATTATGTCATCATCAGATTCCTGATCACACCATCGTGACCAGATTCAATATTTCAACATACATTATGTCATCATTAGATTCCTGATCAGGAATCTGATGGACATAATTTATGTCGAAAAATTGAATCCTGTCACGATGGCGTGTATCTCATTGCTTGGAGTATGCATTAAACTTTCTTACTTGAAGTTGATTAGTGGACCTTTGAGATTTTGCTTTTGTTGATGGGATGTAGAAAAAAACAATTACTGATCACAGGGCTTCCGTTTTGGACACCTTCGCAGGTTTTTAAATTAACAATTCAGTAATTTAAACTGCTATTATATCCTGAAACTTCAACATCCAATCCAGCGTTCTTGGTTCAAACATGGCCTCCCCTAGGAAACTTTTGTTGTGAGTTGAGTTGCAGAGCCAGGGGAATATCCAGGAACTAGAAAAGGGGGAGGGGGAGTGCTCAAACATCTATCAAATTTTGACAAGCAAAAAAACAAGTACATGTTCTTTCCCTCAGAAGAGAGACTCGATGCCTCAATTTTTATATACTACTGTAATTTCATTGTTTGTACCTCTGAAGCATCCCCCATTATTTTAATGACATCATTGACTCAATAGTGTTTGCAAAATAGAAGCTTTGTATTTGTAAACGAGAAGTCCTTAAATGAGAAGGTTGACTGTACAGAGAACCCTTTCAGACAGATCAGGCCAAAACAATGGTAGTAATATAATGGTTTAAAGTATAAGGTGGTCTAACAAATTCCAGCACTCTGCTGCCTAAAAGAAGGTATCGGTTCAGATTAGAGGCGCATTCCTTCCAAAATCCCCTCAAAAAATCAAATTTTCTTGAAAATGTGCAGTTTTTACCTGCTTACATGTATTATTTCTAAAGTAATAAACATGATATTACTGTAGTTACCTGCACTCTTTTTTTAGGTTTATTCTTTAATAGGAAAAAAAACTAATAATTATCAAACTATTTAGGCTAGGTCTAGACAATTTTTTTTGGTACATCATATCCATGCGTGTATCATCCTGGCTATTCTCTTCACAATAAATGCCGTTTTTGCATGTGACATTCACGTGCGCCTGGCTTGATTGGTTACTAGATTTAGACTCTTCACAGATGTAAAGCTAGTAATAGATTCATCCGCCACCAAAAAACTAAAATTCTGTTTTTATTTTACATTTTCATAAACAAAATGACATAAATACTATATGGTAGATAAGTATAAATTTGAACATAATATATTCAAATTTAGAATGTTTTAATTTTTTTGGGACTTTGGAAGGAATAGGCCTTCAAAGCCGGCATTATGAAATACTGCATTAGTCCTCTCCTCAGCTGTCTGAAAGGGGCTTCAGAATATTGTACTCAACTAAATTCTCAGTCATCATGACAAGTTTTTTTTTTATCAAATGATGCACATAAGTAAATGCCATATTCATTCAATAATACATGAAGTTCTTATGACCATCTGCCATTTGTTCTTTGGGGGTTTATATTTTTGGACTGACAGGAAAAGAGAAAAATCTGAATGAGGGTTTAAAACTACTGAATAATACTCTATGACCTCATCCACATGACCTTCATCTTAATCTGTACCCATATGGCCTGGCAGTTAACTGTTAACAGTTCACTTCAGGCAACAGGCATTAAATACTACAGACCAGTATGGAGTATAAATTATTCATGCACAAAACATATCATCAACACATTTGGTAGCAGTACTAAGATTAAAAAAATCTGGCTACACAATATGCTTTATTAGTTTATATTTCATTATAAATTTCCTAACAAAATACACCTTTGACAATAACTGTTGTCCCTTAAAATTTAAAATACATACAACTACATACTACTGATGAAAGGATGATGTTTGTGTAGGCATGGAGGTTTATACCTTCATGGTGTAGGTGATACATTAAATAAAAAGTGTAGCATCCTAGAAAAATTAAGCCATGTGATACTGTAAAGTTTGTAAAGGAATATTGTTATTTTTAAACCTGGTAAACTCTTGAGACAGATTATTCATTTTAATTTTTGTTGACTAAATGCCATGGCAGTGTTTGTGCACAAAATTATACCTTATATTTCAGCTGTTGCCGTTTGAAATGTTAAGCTATCAACATTAATGTGCCATTCTTTACATTTTTTCTTAAAAATTTCTTTAGGTCAAAATAAAAGTTTTACTGTTCAGGATTCATTGGAATGTACGAGAGTAATTTATTTCAGGTATCTAACTTTATCGTGTTACTAACTGTACAATTTTACATGGTATCCATGGTTACAGTAATCATTCCTAATTGATGAAGCATGTCTTTATAAAAGTGGACCTTGGTTTGTAATTTTAGCCCAAAACATGAAGAAATCCTGTCCAACTTTAAACTATGTAAAGGGTGCCCATAAATTTTGTTTTCAAATCTAAAAAAAAGTACACATAAAAGCACACTGAATTATTTTTAATTCCCCAGCCCCCTCCAAAAAAAAAAGAAAGAATCAGTAATCAAACACAGACCTTTTATAAGGATGACCATACCAGTGATGGATCTAGGATTTGAAAAAGGGGGGGGGGGGGGAGGGGCTGGCAAGGTGTGTAGAACTGAGCGGGATACGAGGGGGATGTCCCCCCTTCGAAAACAAGAATTTAACAAAAGGAACTGTCAGTGTTTGGGCACTCTATAGAGGTCTTGGGCCTTAGTAATGTCGACATTCTGTATTTTTTTCCTTTTTTTTTCTTATTTTAATTTTTTTTTCTTCCGAGAATGAAGTGGGGTGGCTAGCCACCCTATTCACCCCTAGATCCGCCACTGTATGCATGCTGTAATAAACAAATATGAAGATACCCAGATCCAATACTTTTAATTTTTCAAAGGAGGGTCAAAAGTAAATAATTTTATTTCATTACATGCAACTTTATTTTATTATAAAAAACAAAAAGAACTTTGGGGTAAATTCTTTAGCACAACCTGTATTTTGTCTGGACATACAAAAATTAATTTTTAATTACTTAAGTTTTAAATGAAAGTTTCTTCAGTAAATTAAACTATTGTCACACCTTAGCCAATATAAAAAAATTAAAGATTTGTTGATACTTAGTATGCACTAAAAATCTGTTAATTAAAAATATCAACAAAGAGAAAAAAAAAGTTGATTTGAGATTAAGTTTTAAATGAGACCTTGCAAAATTAAATTCAAATCTGTAATGGAATAGTTCCTTTAACAATTTTATCTGCCATTGGCAGAGCTCGCAGAATTGGTTGACCGATGACCCAAGGCAACCAAAAATTATTAGGATGGATCCCGACAGGCAACCAGGTCTTGGCTCATGCTAATCAATCATCAAGTCACCAAGACTCGGCAAAAAATATTAGAGTGCAACTAAAAACCTGTGAGAGGGCAACCAAATTTTTAACCTTGGTTACATGAAGGGCAGCCAAATATTTAAAATTCTGTGAGGCCTGGTTGGCATAATTTTATTTTATAAATCCACTGTGTTGTGGAACCTAGTGGTTGCCCGAATCCTACCATCCAATGGTCGTGGTTAGAATTTGTCATTAACATCATGACTGAAAGAAAACGATTTTTTACAGTGAGACATCTGGTAATTATAGTAAGTTGCAGCAATTGAACATAAAAACAATTTAAAAAAAAAATAATTGTACAAATTATGATTTATGCTTAAATTAAAGAAATATGTCAATGTTTATTTAGTGACATCCACCGAATGCAGACTTCTTTTATGTTGAAAACCGCACTAATACTTTTAAAAAATAAAATGTACATTTATTTAATTACTGCAGTGATTGGGTACCGTATTTACATTTGTTTTTTTCTCTTAAAAAAATATAACACTGTTGATTAGTCAGTCACATGATGTTACCTGGCTTCCCCGTTCCAACGGTTGTCAATTCTGCTCTTGCAATCACAAATTTAATTAACCTAAAATCATTAATTGATTTTATATTATATGTTAATCCAACAAAAATATGCTGCGTGATGGTTCTAGAAATAACACTAAAGTGTTTCTGTACCTTACTTCTAACAGATGGTAAGAAAATTCATGCAAAACATCTTCTAAAAATTATTAAGACTTGGAAAATAAAACATGAAAGAATTAAGCATCAGCACTACCTGAATTAATTAAAAATAAAAGTAATAAAAAATATTCTAACCTTACTTTCCTCTGTTACAATTTCAAAGACCAGATTGCTTATTTTACAACAACTCCTTGTGAAATAAAAATGGCGTCGGAGAAGAAGGAGCTTGGCATGCTAGGCCTTTGTTCCTTCCTTTTCGATTAACACCACACACTGTGGCCTCAGCTCAAGGGCTTGGCTGCTAAGTGCGTCACTTCTTATCTGCATATTCCTCCCTACTTGATCATCGGGTCAGTGTCTAGTGACCCGAGCCTGCACACACACGAAGCTGCAACTTCCTCTCAATCATCGCGATCGCGAAATTACTGCATTCAATTTACCCTCAATCCTCTCTCACATGACTTACAGAACAAAAAAAGAGGTAAATCCTCCTAAATATTAAAAAGTAACAAACCTATTTTGATGAAATCCGAACCTTTGTTCGTTAAGCATATGGAGTTACGACCAACATAAAGAGGTGCTTTCTTGGTACTCGCCGCGCAATACATAAAGGCCTCTGACAACAGCTGTAGTCAATGTGTGAGGATTCAAATACGTCATCAGTTGAGTGCCTGCATGTATAACGCGAAAAGCCTCCAAGTACGTCCTATGCAAATAGGAAACGTTATGCGAATAAAAAGTTAGAAGTGAATTATTTGGACGTCATGCTCAGAAATGACCTCAGAATGACGGTCTTCATAAAGATCCCATGGCATTTGATATAATGTTAGATTAAAATTACTTGTAATTTACTTCAAGTATTCAGCTTTTTATTACCAAAAAGAATCAATTACTCCCACAATTACTAAATTTTAATGATGATCTCCATCATTGTTTCAAATCTCTGTGAACTGAAGGAACAATTCGGCTCTATTCCTCTATTCTTTCTTTTTCTATATTTTAGAAATTTACAAGATGTAAGTAAAATGTATAAAGATATCAGAATGATTTGTTACGAATGAATGACTGGCTTTACTTGTAAATTAATTCCTGCGTGAGCCGACATGCATCAACAAAACACATGTACTCCCTCTTGATCAGGATTCGATTGACTCAACTACTCATCATCGACACGCACGACGCTTATGACAACCGGTAAACAAGAAAACGGCGAGAAAATTTCTTATAAACCCTCAAAGTTTAATGGCTTCAAGTGGGTTATGCTGTCGTCTTTCATAAAATCTGTTACCAATAATGGTTAAGGTATTGGTAAATAAATGACAGAATAAAGGTAAATATTCTTTAATTAAGGGATTATAGGTGGAAATTATTTGAAAAGTTTGGATTGGATTATATCTGTTCGAAGCGTTCGGCGTAGCCTCGTAACGAGACGTACACGAGTTGTCGACTCGATCCCTGCCGTGTGTGGCATGGTTGATCAGTCCCTCAATAAGCCTGAAAACAGTCATCGTGGATCGCATGATTGGCACCCCAGAGACAGCAGATCATAAAACAATCTTTTTGGGTTTGATATATGTTTATTTATCTATATTTGGACTGATCCAGAGTAATAGAAAGGTTTCTGAGTGGACCGAAGAGATTCAAAGCTAGCTATGGGTATTTAACAAGCATTGTTGGATCTTTAATTATCAATGGCTAGGCCCACTGTCGATACGGTTTGTTATGCAGTGTAGATGGATCAGACAGGCCTAAACTATGGGTGTGTGGACGATTGGTCCCATTATAAAAACTGTTGGATATTACGATGTAACGTTCTTGTCAAAGTTTTGAGGGTTTTTTTTTTTGGATAAAGCTCATGTTTGAATACATTTTTTAACATTATTATTTATAAATACAAATAAAAAAACATTAATATTAATTAATTTTCAAATTAAAACAATTTTAACTATCATTTTAAAAGAAAATTATTTACATTAAAGTCATTGTAGACCCATTGTAGTTACCTGTATAACTATTAATCAATTTCATTAACAATGTATATTAACTCAATTTATGTTAAGTTAAAATTTCCATTTGTTTTTATCATTAACTTAGTATTATGTCATTTGACCATTCCGTAATTTTAATAAACTTAGGACCACTGTTCTGTAATGCACTGCATGATTGATATATGCTGGAGATTTGCAAGTATTACTTTTGTCTTTTAAATTGTTAAAAAATAGAATCATGGAAGAAAAATTGAAATATTTTTTTATTTCTCCATACAGTCAGCATTCTCAATTAAAAACACTTTTCAAAAAATGAAAAAAAAAAATTTCCAATCACATCATTTATAATAGATAATTATTTTGTTTTCATATTTTACTTCTAGTTCATTTAAACAGCATGCTTTATTAACCAAGAGAGCAAGATAAAGAAAATAAATCCTTTTTTGACAAGCTTTGATGAACTATCTCTGCAATGATAATGTTGGGTTTAGAGTTGGCTTATCTAGGGACGCTAACCATTGCAAAGATAGCCTCCACTACTGGAACTGTAGCCACAGCATATATTTCATCACTTTATTTTTAATAATTTAGAACAAATTTTTGTGTATTTACATAGGGATATGCTGACATGAGTCTGCGAGGGCGCCAGCTTGCGCCATACTTACATGGCAGTTACGATGGTGACAGCCAGTTTCAAAGCAATGGTGGTAGGCTTTTGCAACGGGAACGTACCTCACAGGTTTTGGTCGATAGAGCCAAACGGCTGAACGATGATTTTCTTGTGACCCTTGCTGATCCTGGAAACATCATGAAGGTGGCCGAGGCAAAGGCGTTGCTTAAAGAACATATAGAGACAATCACGAAGGCAGTAGCAACACTGAGTAAAGACATTGAGGTTAGAAAGATGAGGCCTTCAAATCTTTGTGTTACACAACATAAACCAACCCGAAAAATTGAATATCATGATCATTCTTTTGGCTAGATACGTAAAATTAGCCTAAAAATTGTACCTATCCGTATGTTTTATTCACAAGTAACATAAATGGTAGCACATGGCTGAATTACATGTGTATTGCAATAAAATAATTTAAAAAAAAATATTTTAACAACACTGAACACTATATACATATACGGTAATTAAAAATACCACATCTGTTACCTAAAAAAGTACAAGCAACTATAAATTATCACATTAAATTACAGTTTGTTTATAAGTTCAACCATGAAAGGAACTGTGATGCTCTGGAATTGGTCTGTTTTACAAGTATAATGTTCCACTTTTCGGCTGTGCCTAAAGTCATGTAAGACCTGTATTTGTTTGGAACCAAGTAGAAAATCAGGACTGTCCCCCTCCCTCTGAGTTATCAATGGAGGACGCGTTCCCCCATCCCCCTCTTCCGCTGCCCATGTAGAGCATTGACCAGAGGAATGTGCCTTAGAGGCAAAGCTCTTTCAAATGTTATCTTCTATTCGAATTTGAAGTGGTTCAAGTTGTAAAATAGCAAGAGATTCTGAGTATGGCTTAAATAGTCCTTGCCTGATCCCAGTGGCGGCACCAGGAATTCCCTGACAGCAGGGCAATTCCCCCAACGGGGGAAAGGGACCCCCGATGGGTTGGGCAAGTTTAAGTTTGAGGTGGGCATGTCCCCGGTTTTCAGTCTGACGAGCTAGAAAAAAACATTAATTGCCGTGTTTTGCATGCTTTTTTGGCCCGTTTTGGTGTTGGGGCTTCATCTGCCCCTTGTCATTACCCTACAAACCCCCCGATGAAACCTTAAAAGGTGGGGGCTGTATCCCGCTAGTCCTAACCGTAGCACCGCCACTGCCTGATCCTGTAAACACACTTCTGGTTCTTTTCCACCTGATTCCCCTCTCTCAGGGCCACTTTGAACCCCCCTTGCAATATGAGTACATTTGCGCACCCTCTTAAATTACATGCCGCCTCATGTAAATTTTTTTCTAAAATACAGATCTGTCGCATGCAAATGAAATCCATTTGATATGACATATATCCGTACAGAGTTATGAACAGTCAAAGTTTGAACATTTGGAATGTAAATTTTAAAAAAATTGCATTTGAAAATTGCTTTTCTAGGCCATTTTGTGAAAATTGTATCTCCATATATTGCTGAGAATATGGGGAACTGAGGCCAAGTGGCCTTAATGATGGTCAGTTTTTTAAGGCACTGAGGCCAATTGTAAGGGCACCCGAGGCAAATGGAATAGTTAACTTGGTTAAATTCGAGCCCTGCAAACTTACGGCTCATTGGCTTGGCTCTGCCACATTAACTAAAAAAAATCATGTAGCATGTAAAATAAGCTACATAACCTGTTTATTTGCATTTCAAATAACAAACATGGTCACCCCAATCTGGAGTAGTGCGCCCTCATCCATTCATGTAATCCTGGATCTGCCCCAACTGTTAATCAAATAGCATAGTCTGTCATATTTAGAAAAAGCTGTAGAAATAGTGTTTATTGAAAATCGCATCATGGAAAAGTGTGATAGAAGACCAGAATTTTAATAGTATATTAATGAAGTAAGTACATTTTTTTATGTCTATTTTGTCTTCCACAGACTCTGGAATCCCAGATGATGATGCGTGAAAAAAGTCACCAGCAATCAAGTCACTCAGTAAAGAATCTTGAGTTCCATCACATCGGTAGTATCGGAGAATTACGTTCACGTGTCGGAAGGTGTGATTCTTCGATTGCCAAGTTGTCATCTCAAATGCGTGGATTGTTTGAGTCTGTAACAAGTGCAAACAAACAGCTACAAGATCTTAGTAAAAGTCTCAGTGAATCAATAATGGATACCTCAACTAAGGTATAAGGTGTTAATATTGTTTAAAGATATATTTTCACCTGAAAATGACCAGAAAATCATCAACATTAATTTTGAAATTAACTTGATAATATCAAAGTAGCATCAAAGTTAAGAACTGGAGAATAGAAA
>JAOTQE010072190.1:6354-16818 GCA_025631205.1 Nesometra sesokonis
GGATCCCCTCCCAAACCCACCCCTGGCACAGTTAGTCTTTCTGTGCTCTTCCCACTAAAATTGATCTAGTCTCTACCCTCCCCCACCCATGTGAGCACTTCTGGGTCCGTCCCTTGGCCCCATCACTTTCAAAAACGTTCCACCGACCCTGGAGTATAGAAGTTCTGTTGTTTTAATGCCCTGGTTGTAATAGTGACTATGTTGGTAAGACAGATAGATGTTTAATAACTAAGCTTAAGAAGCACTATTTGATCTTATTGATAATTGTGAAGCATTTCAGCATATTTTAGGGTTACAAAATATACATAATGATGATGATGATAGTAGTAAGGTAGAAAATAAATTAGGATTAATTTCTCTAATAGTAATATAATTGATAATTTTGATAACTGGTCTCTTCTATTGTTCAAAGAGGCGTTTACTATTAGACGTATAAAGCCATTGCTTAACAATTAGCTGAAAGTATTAAAGGAACTCTATGATCTAGTAGTTATGAATCAAGAAATGTCTTTTTCACACCTTTTAGGCCTATGTTAGTTATGATTGGGTAATACCTAATTTTATTTTAATAGTAATTTTGATTGGTTAAACTTTTTTTGGCATTTGTGATTAAAAGCTTAATTTTATGGACAAACTTTCATTCCTGATGATGACATAATTTATGTCAAAATATTGAATCCTGTCACGATGGTTGTTTATCCCATTGCTTGGAGTATACATTATACTTTTTTACACTAAGTTATATTTAAGTTATGTCTGTTATAGACATCTACTACCCTTAAGCGCCCAATTTTTTTTCTAGATTGAAGGGTGAGTTCTTAACGCAATTTTGTGGAAATTATACTGCATCCCTATAACATTTCGATTAACGCAAGGTATAAAAACGGATTATTTTAAAAAGGTCATATCCAATACTGTAATAATCATTTTTCATACCATTTTCTGATAATAATATACCTTTGTTTCATAAGCCATTCAGTTCATTTCAATTTTATTTGCTATAGATGCCATCGAAGGCAATTATCTACATCAACATCACAATAAGCAGATACAACATTAACATGCAATGTGGAATGTATGCCATATTGCTGAGCAAACATCCATTGCATGACTAAATTTAACTATTATGATGCCTTACGTATCATTAATACTAATCCGAACTGTTGATATAGTAGGTAGTGCTCTATTCTCCCGATATCCATTTAATAAAAAAAAACTTGACACAGAACAACATAAGTTAGATTTTAATAGAAAAAAAAATTTCTAGAAAAAAAAATTACTAACAGACATATTCATTTGTCTATTTAAATACATTTTACAGAAATTAAAGACTTAATTAAAGAGGTCATTAAAAAATATGATTAATATCTCAAAAAACTACATTGTTAAGTTAGTTTATTTAAAATTATTGATATCGGTGCTATATTACACTATTACATTACAAATTACAATCAGACATTTTAATGCATTAGTGAGAAAACTTAATGCAAAATTATGAATATAAAACATTATTCTATGGATAAAACCAATATGTTGTGACACTTTGTAACCCATTATAACCCTTATTTCAAGACGTTAGTTGATGAATGTGATATTTAACATTTTAACATTGTTATTGTTGATAGAAAAAAGTTATATTGTCAATTATTATTCGACTACCTAATATCATAAATTTTGTTTTCTTACTACATATTTTGAGATCTAAAATGTATTTTAAATTAAATAACTTCGTGGTTTCACGGATATTAGTATCAGTGATAGACTGAATACAAAATAGATATACATATTTGACTTAATAATTCATTCTTAACAGTGCTTTTAGATGTGCCCAGTATACCCGGAACTATACACTCAGTTGACGCAACAGAAGTCACAGTCTCATGGACACCACCTGAATCTGATGGCGGTAGCCCAGTAACTAATTATGTCGTTGAAAGAAAAGAGAAATCATTGCCATGGGTTACAGCAACACATGATATCATAAGAGAGACTGTCTTCAAAGCCACAAGAAACTACTGGAAATGAGTATTCATTTAGGGTTATTGCTGTTAATGAAACAGGTAGAAGTCAAGCTTCTGAACCCTCAGAGATCACTGTGGTCAAACCACCTTATGGTAAGAGGACCAATTTATGTCTATGTATGTACTTATCGAGGTAAATTTGTAACTTCTACACACTAATAATATAGTAATGTAAACAGTAATATAGATATAATTACAGAAACACTATAAATATGCTTATAATTTTACAAAATGTTAATGCTAATCAAAAAGTAAATTTAGGAAATCCCCTCTATTACGAAGCATTGCTTTTACAGGATTATTTTATATTGTTCTTGTTCCGTAGCGTAAGAACCAACGTCAAAACAAAGTTCTTCTTCTTGGTGCCATATCTTAAGAATTCTCCAGACCTTTTCTAATCACATGACCTAGAAATTTCATCTGCCCATTCTTACATTTTTCACCAGTTTCTTATCTATTCCTGCTCCACAGAAAACTTTTTCATTGCTCACTTTATTTGTCCAATGTATTCTCATTTCCCGAGAAACCAGACTTCACAACTTTCTATCCGCTTACGCGTTTCTGATGTTACTGTCCATGTCTCGCTTTCATACGTTAACACAGGGTAGACGTAGCAATTAAGAATTATGAGTAGTAGTTAGTAGAGAGAAATTATCGGGGATATTCGCAAAGAAAACTGACAGTTTCCCATACTCGTTTACAGATTTCAATGAATCAACCAATCATCGATAACATCAGTAGCATAAAGGACTAAAAAAAAATATTAGTTTTGTATGATATTTTTGCATTAAGAATTGAAGATAAGCTCGTCAAAATCCTATAATACACTCTTGGCATAAACAAACATTTGAAATGTATCATATGCATTCATGTATAGATAAATATAAAGGTGATGTTAAATGTAAGGAGGGCGCAGTATTGACACCATATCGCAGATCACTATTTAAAGCTCTAAAAGAAGTGGCGCCCAACGAATTACCCACATTGATCGATAGCTACCAGTTAGGTGCTTTTAAATAGATTCATAAATGTCTTGCATTTTGCCTTCTTTCTTGAGACCGAAAAACGCCTGGATAATACAAAGAAAAACCTGGATTTTTTTCTAGTTGTCTCAATGGAAAAGCAACGGATATAATACTAGGTATGTACAGTGTTTGAATTGCAATAAATAATTAAATATAAATTCAAAAATATCATTGAAACTATAGATTTAGTGTAGTATTATTGATTGTAAGTTCATACATTTGAGAAATAATATAGCACTGTATTGATACTGTCCTGGATTGTAGGTTTGATACAGATTTTATGTCGCGCGATGCAAATTACCGTACTTTACACAACAGAAAGAAATCCACACTACAGTACGCTATCTGTTCGTTATTTATTGGATGCTAGGACATTAACAGTCGAATTCAGTGTCACACCCGCGATGTGTGTATGCAACATCGAATCGAACTCTTACATAAACGGTAAAGAATGACAACACGAATCAATATATGGTTTATATAGTTTAATTCTTTCATTTGCTATTATGGTATGGTTTTGAGACAATGCTCCTTCTAACTTGTAAATAATGTTCATAAGTTTATTACAGATAGAGTTAACCAAAAATATAATTCAAGTTCTGCCACCATAGTCTGTTGCGGTCAACTTTGTCGTACAGCAACTTCTTGATTTGGTATGACTTGTATGGCCTAACACGAATGGTGTATCCAGACATACTTGCGTCCTATCACCTTCCGGACCAAATCCAACAATAAAAGACGGCTAAAATACACATTAAATTAACTAATTACTAAGGCAGTTACAAATTAATTAGGCCTATATACAATCCTACAATGTAATTAGAACAATGTACAAATCAATACGCAATATTATGTCTACTCGCATCGGATATCGCACATAGGCTCTTAATCTCACAGATGTAGTACTAGGGCTACTCAATGTGACCAACACAGTAACAACACCCTGGTCTGCTACAAACAGCAAACTTAACCTCTTAACTATCAAATGGTAGTGTACTTGTATATACTTGTCCCATAACATAACAAGCCTTAAGATCACTCCACTAAATTGAGGCCTACAAAAGTTTCTGCTGCCACACCTTATGGTAGTCTAGTTGCAAGTGAGCTAGTTAGCCTGTGTTACAATTGTCTAAATGCAAATTGCCTATACATTAGCATACTACATGTGCTTCAACTAGTCAGCAGGCTGAGGTGCACTGAACTGTAACAAGTACAACAATAGATTATAACTCAGTAGTAGCCTTATAACAGCCTATTCAGAACCACTGATTGCCCTGTAAGGGTAGTTTTACATTGTGCTAACAAAATTAATAACTTACAAAATTATAAAAAAAAACATCCATCGAGGTATGTGATATGCGCCAACCAATGTTCCCATCTATCCTGACATTCAGCAACAGGGGAAACAACCCGACAAGTTCAATATCTATATCAAATAATAAACACTATATTAGTTTTACATTTCATACAGTATTCATAGTAGTCAACAATATAATGACAATACAAATTCAACGGCTATCTTGACTACTTACAACATCTCTTAACCCCAAAACTTGGTATCACACCGTGACCAACATCTAACTACTTGCGACGTCACCACATACTGTATACCATGGTCTCGCTCCGTGTCCCCGTACTGTAAACTACAATTAAGTTACGAATGCATCATTATCTCAATAATCGTAGTGTGCTTCCATTATAGCACAATTTAACGTGATAGCATTATTCCATAATAACAGTATCTCATCACAATTACAATAATAAACATTAAATAAATAATTATACCAAAAAATATACCAATAAATATATCATAATGATGTCAATAATACTCTCCGTTGTATTTAAAATATACAATCGTTGAAGAATACACCGATCATTACCAAACCCTTACAGTATGCTTTAATCATGGACAATACGTTATCAACAACAGACATTGTAATAATATCGTATCTTAATAATCTCAATAATCGAATAATAAACTCATTACAAATCAGATCAATATCATAGTTCAATAGTAATAATAAATACAATTCACGATAACATCAATATATCAGTCCACGAACACCCGGACCAACGTATACGGTAACTACAAGCTTTAAACATCTTATCTTACGATTTGTATAGTTTATAACTTTATCATGACGATTCACAAACAATGATAATAATGAATACTAGTATAATATAATGTTAACAGCCTACCTTAAAGAAATAATACAGCATACATATTGAGTAACATCCGCCCTGGTCGAAATACGTCCGTTAACTACCGGTACAAACCAACGCGCACAAAATCCTCGCTCAATTATTCACACAATTTAATTAGCATACAGCCGGTGATTAAATAACGTATCCAGACGTTAGGTGGTATCCCCACATTTGTTAATAATAAATGTCATTACTTTTAAAACATCACAATACTTATAAATGAATAAAATATACGCATGTTGAGAAACGTCTAAAACCATGGAAAGCCTGTAGTGCTGTCACTAATGAAATACATAAAATATTGGAACGCCTGTAGTGCTGTCACCAAGGAAACATCTAAAACAACAGAACGCCTGCTGTGCTCTCACCAAAGCAACACCTAAAACAATGGAACGCATGTAGTGCTGCCACTAATGAAACGCCTAAAACAATGGAACGCATGTAGTGCTGTCACTAAAGAAACACTTAAAACAATAGAAGGTATGTATTTCTGTCACTAAAAAAACACCTAAAACAATGGAACGCATGTAATGCTGTCACTAAAAAAAACACCTAAAACAATAGAACGCATGTAGTGTTGTCACTAAAGAAACACCTAAAACAATAGAAGGTGTGTATTGCTGTAACTAAAGAAACACTTAAAACAATAGAAGGTATGTATTGCTGCCACTAAGAAAACACTTAAAACAATGGAACGCTTGTTGTTTTCTCTCCAAAGCAACACCTAAAACAATGGAACGCATGTAGTGCTGTCACTAAAGAAACACCTAAAACAATGGAACGCATACAGTGGTGTCACTAAAGAAACACCTGAAACAATAGAAGGTATGTATTTCTGTCACTAAAAAACACCTAAAACAACAGAACGCGTGTAGTGCTGTCACTAAAGAAACACCTAAAACAATGGAACACCTGTAGAGCTGCCACTAAGGAAAAACCTAAAACAATGGAATGCATGCAGTGGTGTCACTAAAGAAACAACCAAAACAATAGAACGCAGGTAGTCCTGTCACTAAAGAAACACCTAAAAAATGGAACGCATGTAGTGCTACCACTAATGAAACGCCTAAAACAATGGAACGCATGTAGTGCTGTCACTAAAGAAACACTTTAAACAATAGAATGTATGTATTACTGTCACTAAAAAAACACCTAAAACAATGGAACGCATATAGTGCTGTCACTAAAAAAAAACACCTAAAACAATAGAACGCATGTAGTGTTGTCACTAAAGAAACACCTAAAACAATAGAAGGTGTGTATTGCTGTAACTAAAGAAACACTTAAAACAATAGAAGGTATGTATTGCTGCCACTAAGAAAACACTTAAAACAATGGAACGCTTGTTGTTTTCTCTCCAAAGCAACACCTAAAACAATGGAACGCATGTAGTGCTGTCACTAAAGAAACACCTAAAACAATGGAACGCATACAGTGGTGTCACTAAAGAAACACCTGAAACAATAGAAGGTATGTATTTCTGTCACTAAAAAACACCTAAAACAACAGAACGCGTGTAGTGCTGTCACTAAAGAAACACCTAAAACAATGGAACACCTGTAGAGCTGCCACTAAGGAAAAACCTAAAACAATGGAATGCATGCAGTGGTGTCACTAAAGAAACAACCAAAACAATAGAACGCAGGTAGTCCTGTCACTAAAGAAACACATAAAAATGGAACGCATGTAGTGCTGTCACTAAGGAAATACCTAAAACAATGGAACGCATGCAGTGGTGTCACTAAAGAAACACTTAAAAAAATAGAAGGTATGTATTGCTGTCACTAAAGAAACACCTAAAACAATAGAACGTATGTATTGCTGTAACGAAAGAAACACTTAAAACAATAGAAGGTATGTATTGCTGCCACTAAGAAAACACTTAAAACAATGGAACGCCTGTTGTTCTCTCTCCAAAGCAACACATAAAACAATGGAACGCATGTAGTGGTGTCACTAAAGAAACACCTAAAACAATAGAAGGTATGTATTGCTGTCACTAAAGAAACACTTAAAACAATAGAACGCATGTAGTGCTGTCACTAAAGAAACACCTAAAACAATGGAACGCATGTAGTGCTGTCACTAAAGAAACACCTACAACAATGGAAGGTATCTATTGCTGCCACTAAGAAAACACTTAAAACAATGGAACGCCTGTTGTTCTCTCTCCAAAGCAACACATTAAACAATGGAACGCATGTAGTGGTGCCACTAAGAAAACACCTAAAATGATGGAATGCCTCTAATGCTGCCGCTATGGAAACATAAAACAATGGAACAACTGTAGTGCTGCCAATAAGGAAACACCTAAAACAGTGGAATACATGTAGTAATGTAACAATGCCAAAATCATTTCGGAGTGATGACAAATTGGTCATAAATTAAGCCCCTACCCATTTTCGGTCCTAGATTCAGCACTATTTCACATGCAAAGTTTGTAGGCCTACTGCCGTTATGTGTACCATCCGTTGAGTACTAAAATGTCTCATTAAAGCTAAAAAAATATCTACAATACAATCATGAATCTAATAACTAATGTCATATCAAATGTTTGGAACAACACAGAAATGTTAAAATTTGAAACAGTCAAATAAACCAAATAAACAAGGTTATTGTAATACGTAGAATACGAAGAGTTTGTATACAAACTGTCAAATATTTACAACCTGCTTTTTTGTCCTGAAATTGCTGGTCGTAGAGGGTGGCAGACAAGATTACCGGTCATCCACTATTAACTTGCCAGTCATTGGCTAGTGAAGACTCGTAAAGTACAAGTCAAAACGTCCTGTACGTACTGTTATTTTGGCTTAATACAAGATATGATTTACTAAATTCCTGTGGCCAAAATACACAGCTTTTGTTTTTTTTTATTCAGTTAATGGAACAGAAATTACGATCTCATGGGCACCACCTGAATCTGAGGGCGGTAGCTCAGTAAAACGATATGTTGTTGGAAAAAAAGAGAAACCGTCATCCATGTAGGTTGTATCTGATACAATCACAGAGACTACATTCAAAGTAACGGAACTAACAACTGGAAAAGAGTACACGTTTAGAGTCATTGCTGTTAATGAAGCAGGTAGAAGCCAACTTTCTGAACCCACACAGAGTACAATGGCTGAACAACCATATAGTAAGATAAAATTAACATAACATATCCATGAATATGGTGTAATACTTACACGGTAATACAGGCACCGTTACATGCTGTATGTTGTTAAAAATATGGCATTCGTAAAGAACAATGAGACATATCGCAATGTACTGTACATGGCTTCACTAATGTGTATCTTCTTTAAACAAAATCTTTTATCGATATCCTCCTACCATTTAATATGTTTTCTACACCATGTGGTTTTTCTTATAAGATGGTCAACTGTACATTGAAATGGAAGGTTGTACAGTACTTTCATTTAAATAAAAACAGTAACGTTTTGCTATAATATTTAATAGTGTAGTATTAAAATAAGATTTATTTTTCCAATGATGAAATATATTGTGTGACAACTGATTTAAATCATGCATTGGCATTGTTCATTGCGTGCCTAGTGTACCTCGGATTCTACGTATACTATAGTTACTGTAGATATCCAATTTTGAGCGAGAGTAGATTGATTTTTAACGTTGATCCACGAATGTTGAATTCTGTTTTCACATTTTTCAACTTTAAAAATAGTAAAAATAGTTAGTAGACACCCAGAAACAAGTCTTAGAAATACATAGTTCCTGTTGTTAAATGTTTATATTTGTAAGTGTTTGAGATGGATTAAAATGTGTGCAGGGGCTGATCCAGGATTGAGATTTAGAGGGGGGGGGGGGCTTAAATCCCGATTTTGGTTTGGACAAGCACACAAAACACCTCCATACAATGACAATTGGGGCTTATGCACTCTCTTTGAGTCTTTATATACTGCGGCTGTGCGTGTGCGTGTTTTTTTGTCTGTTATCAATTAATGACAAACCGCATTTTTTCGGGTCAAATTTAAAGTAATGTTAACCCAATTAGATCTATTTGATATACATTATATAATCCACTTAAGGACGGTTCCATCAAAACCGAGATGTTTGAGACGATTATTTGGAACGCAGTGGTAGATCAAGGACATCAAGCGCTACAAGTCTACCTTGAACCATTGCCACCAGATTATCATTTTGTACTCTAATGTGTGCTGTCGTTATACTGTGGATAGATTGATATGCAGATTGATAACTGTCAAGACAATTGAAGACTGTTGCTTTGGAGAAAGGGTAAAATTCTTGCAACAAGTATACGTTCGAGGATAAAAATGTTAAAAACGCATCGGTATTTTTTTTTAAACTTCGCCATGAAGGTTTCATTTCTTGAGGAGTGGTTGTACAACAGCTGATTAAACGATGAAGAAAACACATCAGAAGCAAGGGACTGATTAAGGATCTGAGCAATTGTAGGAAGAAGGAACTCAACACAGTCCTTGATCAAGCCTGTGTGGATTGGACCTAGATCGCAGCTTTTGGTTGGAGAATTGCTTATGAACTTCTTGATTATTGTTTTCAACAATTATATTATGAATTGGCAAAAGTGACAGTTTTATAGCCCATTTTTTATTTTAATGAAGTGGTCCACTAGAAGAAGACATGGATATTGTTAGACTCTTCATACTGCTCTCTACACATGCCCAAATACCAGTTTCTCTGACATCTGTACTATGTTTAGTATTCCAAATCACAATACAAAACTCGTTGATGACCACTTCGTCAATACTTAATAATTCAATAATGGATTGTAAAATTACAAGGTATAATGCATTGAGCATGTCAGATGGTAAATCATCATTTGCACTTTGACTTTCAGATTCATCACCAGTTAAAAGAAAGAATCAGGTTGACTTTCATTTATGTTTCTGTCATTTGGTCCACCTTATACAGATGTGGGCGCACCAAGTATTCTCTATGTGATGTATATCTACAATATGATAACTCATTTCGCAAAATTCCTCCCAGATTGTTGACATTTTGTTTACGAATGCAATCCTTGATCCTATAACAGCCATGAAAGGGCTTCCCCAAAGTTTACATTTCTGTAACAGTATCTACATGATAGACCGCGTACTGAGATTCAGGTACATTTTGCCCAAGTTTTTAGACGCGGAAAGCGTCTCTATAAACAGCTTTTCAAAAAATGTCTGTCTGTCTGTCTGTCTGTCTGTCGGTCTGTCTGTCTGTCTGTCGTG
>JAOTQE010072201.1:0-16816 GCA_025631205.1 Nesometra sesokonis
TATCCGCGTGTACCACGATATTGGGACGCGGAAAGACTGCGAGGGTATGGCACATGTTTTCCAGTCAGTACTGTACTACTACTACTACTACTACTACTACTAATGCTCTTGCTGCCTCGGTTAATCTGCTACTGCTGCCTTTGCTACTACTCTGTTGCAGCTGCCACTAATATCCTTCTACCGCTGCTGCTGCAGTTAATACTGCTATTTCTACTTCTGCTACTACTACTACTAATACTATTCCCACTACTACTACTACTACTACTACTACTGCTACTACCACTACTACTACTACTACTGCTACTACTACTACTACTACTACTACTACTACTACTACTACTACTGCTGCTGCTGCTGCTATTCCTACTGCTGCTGCTGCTACTACCGTTTCTATTGCTCTGCTACTTCTACTACCACCTACCACTAATAATAATAATATTTTTCCTATCACCACCTACTACTGTACTACCACTTTATCTACTGTATAATTACTGTAGTAATATGTTTGTACCTCAATCTTAATTTTTATTTTACAGACAAAGAGCTATGCTTAGCATGTTACGTTGCAAATGGACATGTTGTCATCTACAGTTTACCCAGTCTACGAATTTTACTGGATTATGACTTTGTACCTCTAACTGATTTAAGGTTTGTCAATTTTTCTTTAACTCAACCTCCAAGCTACAATGCCATTTGCGAGGTGTTGTGGAAAATGAGTCGTGTTGTATGCTGGGCCATTTTGAGATATGCAAAAAAATAGACAGACAGTCATGATTTCACAAAAATGAGATTTGTGTTTTTTTGTTAATTTTAGCAATTAAATTTTATTATTACAAACTTCCTGTTTACAATAAACATGTTTTAAACTACATTTTGTAAAGGCTGTTTGTCAAAATCAATGGTAAAACATACAGGAAGTCAACAGTTGTTTATCTTTAAAGTCGATTTTCTCCAAGGTTTTCATATAACCATGTTTTAAACTGATTTTTTTCTGGTTATACTGAAGCTATGAACCACATTTAAAAACCAATTTAGGGCTTATAATCTCTTCTATCCAAATACGACAATGACTCAATTTTGGTTTTGTGTACAACACGACTCATTTTGTGGTAACACCTCACATTTATGACTAAATTTAATTTATTGTGTACTTGATATGTTGTTACATACATTGCAGTACCTGCTGTTTATTTGGCTCGAATTCTATCCCTAGCCACTAAGTGCAAGCTCGGTGGTCTAGTGGTACAGATGCCAGGCTAGTTTCCTGGAAATATTGGGTTCAAGTCCCACCCGAGAAAAACTTGCGATTTTTTTTGCAAGTATTCTCAACTGACTGAGTATTCGGTACATTTACATGTCAGAGTTAGGGAAAAAAAAGTCTAGTATTCTCCCTGATGCAAAAACTTATTGCAAAAACGTATTACGTTACTTATTGTGTACTTGTTTCTATTTTTTCTTGGTATTTTTAGAGTTGGTCGAA
The DNA here is from genome assembly GCA_025631205.1 of Nesometra sesokonis. Lineage (NCBI taxonomy): Eukaryota > Metazoa > Echinodermata > Crinoidea > Comatulida > Antedonidae > Nesometra > Nesometra sesokonis. The sequence goes on from JAOTQE010072201.1 coordinate 1,481, forward strand.
CATTCCAGTTCAGTGCTCATGGCAAGGCCCTGTACCAGTGCAGTCCTACTGAAGTCCAACGATTGACTGTTTGTGCAGAGCACAGGTTTGTTCCTGAAAATCCAAGATCGCCTCAGATTTTTAGCAAACCACTTTTTTTCTTTGAAATTTTTGACAGTTTGAGCACAACTTTTTTATTTTATAAAATTCACACTCGACTGGAGAATTACTTTATTACAATTTTTTAAATATGTTTTCCCTTTATCATGCTATTAGTCTCAGACATTGCACTGTCAACAATTTCTCACCACGTACACTTGTTGTGGGCTTGGTGTCTCTCAATTTTGCAGTACATGTTTATTTAGTCCTTTCAGATCACTTTTAATTTTTTATATCAATTATTTTTGAAATTTTAAAAAGTAACATTTTATAGGGAGAATAAGTCTCTCAATTTTGCAGTACATGTTTATTAGTCCTTTCAGATTACTTTTAATTTTTTTTATACCAATTATTTTTAAAATGTTAAAAAGTAACATTTTATACTAATTTCCGAGAAAATAATTGGGGCAAAACCACCAAGTTGTTGCATAAGCAAGTAAACAACAGGAAATATAAAAAAAAATTCAAAGGAAATTGTTCTCTATTTTGTATCATAACATTGGTTATAGATGTCCAATTTTGATACTTGACCCCTCATTTTAAAGCTTGTAACAGGCATAATATTGTTTTATGATCTCCATTTTTCAGTTTTGCAACAACTTGGTGGTTTTGCCATGACATGCCTCAACTAATTACCATATTATCTGGTTCGTGGGAACATTTTTAGTTGTTTCCAATGTATTTTTATTGGTATTCATCAGTCTCATTCAAAAAAAATATGCATGCCTAAATGGTACCATTGGCATGTATATGCAGGTCTTAATGGATCACATCACTATGACAAAATTAAGATTTGTCACTTTGTGTTAAACAGGATTTCAGTTTGCTAATTTTTATATTCTTTACATTACATAATTAAATCATTTGATTTCGAAATTGGACGTTGGACTAAATTGTTATGGAAATTTGTAAATATAAAAATTGTAAAAGTAAATAACAAATTTTACAACCAAAAAATTCTTTTTTTTTCAGTAATAGTCTCCACGACATGCTTGGTGACTTGTTTATTCCATGTACCACACCAGAAGCTCCCTCTAGGGGTTTCTTCAAAAACCTCTTCAGTGTCAGTTCGGGTTCGCTTGACCGCCAAGAGCTCTGTAAGTACTGCTGTTCAAATTTAATAAATATACTAATAATAAGATTTATTGAGCGCACATCTCCACTAAAGTGCTCAAGGCGCTAGTGAAAACCATGACAAAGCTTATCCTTTAAATCTGAGGCTACCACAAAAATGACCAAAACCCACATCACTGTTTCTCTTTACCAGCAATTTAAGGTGCAAAGACCGGCTAGTACATACCTCACAGGTGTTCTCAGTTTTGTGGGCATCTAACTAAACAAATTAAAGAACCAAAATAATTAATTCAATATAAATTAATTTCCTTGAGCAACAAGAAACAGATGTGCCTTCAGAATTCGTTTGAACAAAGCCCAGTCGGCGAATTCGATCTTATGTCAAGAGGTAATCTGTTCCACAAACGGGGAGGAGCAACTACAAAAGATCTGTCACCCCATGACCTCATGGTCCTGGGTTCAACCAGTAATCATCTATCACCTGAACGAAGATTTTCTTGATGGCACATGCCACCAGGCTGTTTATTTTCATCCTGTCTGTCTGTCCGTCCGTCTGATTGCTTGTCTGTTATAAATTTTAAACTTTATCATATTGAATGCATCGTCAGAGGTAGGGCTGTGTGTTCCAGATAAACAATCTACCCATTGACCCTACATTTTGGTCGTGTGACCTTGGCCTTCGAGCACAATCTATAGTTTGGTTTTCATATGATATATTAAAATTTCACTATCACCAGGGGAATTGTTTCACAAATACACCTTATGTTATTGTTTTTCATTTATGCACTGTAAAGACCACCTATAGCGAAGTAATAATTGTTATACTCATAGGTTTCAATGATATTCTACTTATGAGGCATGTCACTGCAAAAACCACCAAGGGTCAATTTTCAAAATCGAACGTCTATATCTGGAGTTATTGGACAACAATTCCCTTTGTATTTGTTTATATTTTCTGTTATTTGTTCATTTCTCAATAATTTTCTGTGCGACAACTTGTTGGTTTTGCCACAACTAGTCTCATATAACCTTCCTGGTTTTCACGGTGGCGTGTTTTTGTTGTGTAGGTTAGGCCTAGGCCTGCATGCCTGAAATACAAAAAACGAAACAGTAAGACAAAACTTGAACTTTAATATTTAATACTATTGATATATACACTTCGATTTGACCTAATTTAGAAATCGTATATTTGATGTTCCATCCGAGTAAAGGCCTACCCCCTAAATTTCGCCGATTTCCGTGGCCAGGCCCCATGGGCTTATACTCGGACAATACGGTAATATTGATTTGACCATTATGCAATAAATGTTGAAGTGTTCTTTTTGCCATGGTTCATAGCCTTCAACTGCTAAGTCATATAACTCGCATAATTTCCTTTTCTATATGTCCTACTATAGGTTTACCAAGTTGATATTATGTTTTTCAGTTGGGGAAAACAGTGGGAAGCCTTCAAGAAGTATTGCCAAACATGTTCCAGGTACAGCTGGGATGGATTCTGTCAAGGCTCAATCACAATCTGTTGGTGGAGAAATAGCACGTGCGAAAATGGTATGTAATAGTCCTGGCGGTTATTTATTCAACCTGTAAAATTAATGCCGGCATTCTGTATTACCGATGTAATTGCCAACGTCTTGGGATAGTTCGTCAATGAAAATATTACTTAAAATTGAAAGACCCATTCCTTCAAAAATTCTGTTGTCAACAAAAATTAAAATATTTTAGATGTTACTATTTTGTTTTCAAATTCATAAGTAAAATATACCTGCCAACTTTTTTTGGCTTCAATGCGTGAGACAAACTACTCCGCCACCACTATCCACTCTCCCATTTCGATCTGGCAAGCAAAAAAAAAAAAAAAAAAAACGTCGTCTAACCATTTTCGGACTGTTTCTGCCCATATTATCGCTGTTTTGGGGGCGGTTTTACCGTTTTTACTCAATATTGTGTCATGCGTGGGGAAACACTTTTGAGATGACTGTTTATGGGTGAGAATTCTGATAATGTTAATGTGTGAGATAAATCAATTTATGCGTGAGACGTAAAAATAGGCTCCTATGCGTGAGACTCGCGCATAGTTGGAAGGTATAGTATAATACTGATATGCCATGTTTATGTCATATCACTTAAAAACATTAAAAAATGCAAAAGAAGTATAGAATTTGATTTTTTGGGTGGATCCTTAAAAAAAAGTGGATAAATAAACCTGAAAGATTTTATAATTATTAGCTTTTTCTAAGCGAAAATAATATTAAACAAGTATACATGTAATTAAATATGTCAGTATTTTAGAAAAAAATAAATGGGTAAGTTTAAAAACAAAAATAATTTTGGTGGATTTTAGGAGAAATTCCCCTTCAGCCCACCTAATTAGAATGTACAGTATCTTTATTTCACTGTTGTAAAAATTAATTTTAACTTTTTTAAAGGAAGAAAGAATGGTTTAAGGAAAGGCCCTCCTCTCATGGACGACTGCCGTACTGTATCTAGGTCTAGGCTTGCTCAACAAAACCTGACCTAACCTAGGCCTAGATACAGTACAGAGCTTTTGTATTTCCCCTTAAAATAACACATTGACAGAGACTTTTCAGTGATTGAATTAGATTTTTAATTTTTTTTTAACCATAGTTTCCTTATGATTATTAAAAAATGTATACAGTAAATCATATCCGATTACTTGTGTTTCCAAGTACAAATTTACAAATCCATCAATCAGTGAATTCCTAATTCATAGAAGATCACAGTTGAAGGCTGAATTCAATAAGTTGGAACTGATCATAATGGGGGAGATTTCACGGGTTAATAAAACAAAATTAATGGCTACACATTGCATAAATTATACAGTGTCAAAGAGCTGTTTTATCAAACTTACTTAGCACAAGATATTAACTTAACAATATGGTAAAACAATTTTTGATAATTTATTCTTTTATAATTATAGGAACTGATTAAGAGAGGAGAAAAATTGAGCGAGACAGAGATGAGAACAGCTGATATGATGCAGAATGCCGAGAGCTTTGCATCTGCAGCCAATGAACTAATGAAGAAACAAAAAAATAAGAAATGGTATCAATTGTGAATCCAATAAAAAACAAGAACAGTGAGGTTATGTTAAGAATGCTTTGCCGCTCAAGGGCAGCATTCTGTTGCCAATTGAGGGCAGTATTCAGTTGCTAGTTGAGGGCGGTATTCAAGTTGCCAAATGAGGGCAGCATTCATATGACTGTTGAGGGCGACATTCATTGACAGTTGAGGACAGCATTTATTTGCCAGTTTAGGGCAGCATTTTGTTATCATCAATTAATGGCAGTTTTTATTTGACCGATTTAGGGAAGTATTAGTTATTAATTGAGGATTGCGTTTGAGAGTTAACGGTAGCATCATTTCACAGGTGAGGTGAGGTAAACAATCATTTGTTTTTTAAGGGCAACATTCATTTGCAATTGAGTGTAGCATTTCTTTCGTTGAGGGCTTTGTTTAAATGACAATGGACAGTTGGAGTTTCATGTATTTTTTGATGAATTTAATCACATTTTTATAATGTTTTAACAAAATAGTTGTGAATCTCTTGAACACTGACTAATAACCTTCTAATCATTCTATTATGTTACCAATGGGTGGTTTCAAATTTAAATAGGACCAAATCAGATCAAATGACCATATTTGAGCATAATGTTACTTTATTAGACTGGAATGAAAGATGATAAAAATTGAGCTGAAAGAAGCAATTTTTACATAAAATGTGGATTAATTTGAAAGACAAGAGAAAGTGATTGTTGGCTGTACTTGTACAACAACTGTATTGGGACTGTGCAGAATTTAAGTGCAATAGGCTAGTGCATAGATAGTCAGTTATTTAGAAGCTACCATATAAATCGCTATACGTAGTAGCTGTGTAATGTGGCCTATCTTATCCTTATCATTCCGTATACCAAATCTTATTTGTATGTTGTCAAATTTTCTTAATTTATAGAATTATTATATTTATTAATAGTGCAAATGATGTAAATTATATGTGAAAAAATGATGTGAAAAATATACTTTCAAAGGATTTGAAATATTCAAACAATAATTTATAACAAACCCGTTTATTTACAGTATTATTAATAATTTACTACTTATTGTTATATACGTATTTTAGACTGACACTTCTTTTATATTTGCATACAAACATTATTAATTGGAACTTGTTGATATGACATGATACAACCACACTTTACATAGAGTTGATAGTAGAATAAAAATAAATAGAAGCATGTCCAATTAAGTACACAAATCCATATGTATAAAGATAATCTTCTGTATAATAAAATACTTAATTCAGAATAGGGTTACACAATGCTTAATTTTTGTGCTACAATTAATTTAGTAGCAGTTCCAAGATTGAACAACCACAATTATAACAAATTTCATTTACAATAAGTTAACAATGATTATTAATAAGCACCATTGTTATTGGAAAATTATACATTGACGTTTTCCATGTATAAAGTCCCTAAAAAATATATAAAAATAGAAATATAAACACTATAATTTATTTTGTAGTTTGTGATATTTGTTAACCATGTTTCAGACATACAGCATAGTAGCCAATAAAATTTCAATGTCTACCAATTAACATGCAAAAAATAAAACATTTTGAAATGTATTTTTAGCTAGGATAGAAAAAAAATATTACTTTTTTCAAACTTTGTGTTGTTTGTAGGTGTACAGTCATTATAAGGGTTTTAGTAATGTACCATAATTCCTATATGCTTCACCCCACCCCTATCAGTTTTAGTTTAGGCTAATATGTATAAATACAATTTGAAATAACAAAAAAAAACACTGCTTAGAGAATTGTTTTTAATTTTGTGAGGTATAGCAAAAATGAATCCTAAAATTTGTGGATATTTCAAAGACAATGCTGTATAAAGCCAAAAAGCAAGTGCAACTCAGCAAACCAATGTATGGAAATATCTTGTTATGAATATAAAGATAATGTTAAATATGATTATGAGTGTCCATATATTATATTATATAAATATACAAATATATATATATACATTGTATAATGTCATGTTAAACATACAATAACTGCTTAGTGGTAATCGTAGTATGCCTTTTTAACCGATAGATATCATAAGATAAAATCAAATCACACACATGGAACTTCTAAAAATTTATTGATATCGGGTATTCAATTTTATTTTATAGGAAGTTAGAATCAAAGACTGTAATAAACTGGAATTGTAAATTCCCATACTATAGTATTCGCATGTTTTTGCTTATACCGTCAAAGCTTTGCCCAGTCCTTTACTCTAATTTTCTTGCCTCTTCCCCAACATTATGCATCAGAGAATTAGCCTTACTACTACTTAATACTAGGGCAGCTATTAGTAGTAAGTAGTAGTGAGAGACACTATTTTTTACTCTACTCTGATGTGAAAATATACTGAACACTCAATGCAATCAGTGAGAATACGTGCACAAAATATGATTATGCTCACAATATTATCAAGCTCAGTGGTATAGTGGTACAAAAACCATGCTAGTGATCTGATGGTATCTGCTGGAGTCCTACCCAAGAACAATTTGCAATGTGGTATATTTTCATGTCAGATTTGGGAAAGCAAATTCTTAAGTACACCCTTTGTATACAAAAGTATAATGCATAATCCAAGCAATGAGATACACGCTATCGTGACAAGATTCAATATTTCGACATAAATTATGTCATATGACATAATTTATGTCGAAATATTGAATCTTGTCACGATAGCGTGTATCTCATTGCTTGGATTATGCATTATACTTTTGTATACAAAGGGTGTACTTAAGAATTTGCTTTCCCAAATCTGACATGAAAATATACCACATTGCAAATTGTTCTTGGGTAGGACTCCAGCAGATACCATCAGATCACTAGCATGGTTTTTGTACCACTATACCACTGAGCTTGATAATATTGTGAGCATAATCATATTTTGTGCACGTATTCTCACTGATTGCATTGAGTGTTCAGTATATTTTCACATCAGAGTAGAGTAAAAAATAGTGTCTCTCACTACTACTTACTACTAATAGCTGCCCTAGTATTAAGTAGTAGTAAGGCTAATTCTCTGATGCATAATGTTGGGGAAGAGGCAAGAAAATTAGAGTAAAGGACTGGGCAAAGCTTTGACGGTATAAGCAAAAACATGCGAATACTATAGTATGGGAATTTACAATTCCAGTTTATTACAGTCTTTGATTCTAACTTCCTATAAAATAAAATTGAATACCCGATATCAATAAATTTTTAGAAGTTCCATGTGTGTGATTTGATTTTATCTTATGATATCTATCGGTTAAAAAGGCATACTACGATTACCACTAAGCAGTTATTGTATGTTTAACATGACATTATACAATGTATATATATATATTTGTATATTTATATAATATAATATATGGACACTCATAATCATATTTAACATTATCTTTATATTCATAACAAGATATTTCCATACATTGGTTTGCTGAGTTGCACTTGCTTTTTGGCTTTATACAGCATTGTCTTTGAAATATCCACAAATTTTAGGATTCATTTTTGCTATACCTCACAAAATTAAAAACAATTCTCTAAGCAGTGTTTTTTTTTGTTATTTCAAATTGTATTTATACATATTAGCCTAAACTAAAACTGATAGGGGTGGGGTGAAGCATATAGGAATTATGGTACATTACTAAAACCCTTATAATGACTGTACACCTACAAACAACACAAAGTTTGAAAAAAGTAATATTTTTTTTCTATCCTAGCTAAAAATACATTTCAAAATGTTTTATTTTTTGCATGTTAATTGGTAGACATTGAAATTTTATTGGCTACTATGCTGTATGTCTGAAACATGGTTAACAAATATCACAAACTACAAAATAAATTATAGTGTTTATATTTCTATTTTTATATATTTTTTAGGGACTTTATACATGGAAAACGTCAATGTATAATTTTCCAATAACAATGGTGCTTATTAATAATCATTGTTAACTTATTGTAAATGAAATTTGTTATAATTGTGGTTGTTCAATCTTGGAACTGCTACTAAATTAATTGTAGCACAAAAATTAAGCATTGTGTAACCCTATTCTGAATTAAGTATTTTATTATACAGAAGATTATCTTTATACATATGGATTTGTGTACTTAATTGGACATGCTTCTATTTATTTTTATTCTACTATCAACTCTATGTAAAGTGTGGTTGTATCATGTCATATCAACAAGTTCCAATTAATAATGTTTGTATGCAAATATAAAAGAAGTGTCAGTCTAAAATACGTATATAACAATAAGTAGTAAATTATTAATAATACTGTAAATAAACGGGTTTGTTATAAATTATTGTTTGAATATTTCAAATCCTTTGAAAGTATATTTTTCACATCATTTTTTCACATATAATTTACATCATTTGCACTATTAATAAATATAATAATTCTATAAATTAAGAAAATTTGACAACATACAAATAAGATTTGGTATACGGAATGATAAGGATAAGATAGGCCACATTACACAGCTACTACGTATAGCGATTTATATGGTAGCTTCTAAATAACTGACTATCTATGCACTAGCCTATTGCACTTAAATTCTGCACAGTCCCAATACAGTTGTTGTACAAGTACAGCCAACAATCACTTTCTCTTGTCTTTCAAATTAATCCACATTTTATGTAAAAATTGCTTCTTTCAGCTCAATTTTTATCATCTTTCATTCCAGTCTAATAAAGTAACATTATGCTCAAATATGGTCATTTGATCTGATTTGGTCCTATTTAAATTTGAAACCACCCATTGGTAACATAATAGAATGATTAGAAGGTTATTAGTCAGTGTTCAAGAGATTCACAACTATTTTGTTAAAACATTATAAAAATGTGATTAAATTCATCAAAAAATACATGAAACTCCAACTGTCCATTGTCATTTAAACAAAGCCCTCAACGAAAGAAATGCTACACTCAATTGCAAATGAATGTTGCCCTTAAAAAACAAATGATTGTTTACCTCACCTCACCTGTGAAATGATGCTACCGTTAACTCTCAAACGCAATCCTCAATTAATAACTAATACTTCCCTAAATCGGTCAAATAAAAACTGCCATTAATTGATGATAACAAAATGCTGCCCTAAACTGGCAAATAAATGCTGTCCTCAACTGTCAATGAATGTCGCCCTCAACAGTCATATGAATGCTGCCCTCATTTGGCAACTTGAATACCGCCCTCAACTAGCAACTGAATACTGCCCTCAATTGGCAACAGAATGCTGCCCTTGAGCGGCAAAGCATTCTTAACATAACCTCACTGTTCTTGTTTTTTATTGGATTCACAATTGATACCATTTCTTATTTTTTTGTTTCTTCATTAGTTCATTGGCTGCAGATGCAAAGCTCTCGGCATTCTGCATCATATCAGCTGTTCTCATCTCTGTCTCGCTCAATTTTTCTCCTCTCTTAATCAGTTCCTATAATTATAAAAGAATAAATTATCAAAAATTGTTTTACCATATTGTTAAGTTAATATCTTGTGCTAAGTAAGTTTGATAAAACAGCTCTTTGACACTGTATAATTTATGCAATGTGTAGCCATTAATTTTGTTTTATTAACCCGTGAAATCTCCCCCATTATGATCAGTTCCAACTTATTGAATTCAGCCTTCAACTGTGATCTTCTATGAATTAGGAATTCACTGATTGATGGATTTGTAAATTTGTACTTGGAAACACAAGTAATCGGATATGATTTACTGTATACATTTTTTAATAATCATAAGGAAACTATGGTTAAAAAAAAATTAAAAATCTAATTCAATCACTGAAAAGTCTCTGTCAATGTGTTATTTTAAGGGGAAATACAAAAGCTCTGTACTGTATCTAGGCCTAGGTTAGGTCAGGTTTTGTTGAGCAAGCCTAGACCTAGATACAGTACGGCAGTCGTCCATGAGAGGAGGGCCTTTCCTTAAACCATTCTTTCTTCCTTTAAAAAAGTTAAAATTAATTTTTACAACAGTGAAATAAAGATACTGTACATTCTAATTAGGTGGGCTGAAGGGGAATTTCTCCTAAAATCCACCAAAATTATTTTTGTTTTTAAACTTACCCATTTATTTTTTTCTAAAATACTGACATATTTAATTACATGTATACTTGTTTAATATTATTTTCGCTTAGAAAAAGCTAATAATTATAAAATCTTTCAGGTTTATTTATCCACTTTTTTTTAAGGATCCACCCAAAAAATCAAATTCTATACTTCTTTTGCATTTTTTAATGTTTTTAAGTGATATGACATAAACATGGCATATCAGTATTATACTATACCTTCCAACTATGCGCGAGTCTCACGCATAGGAGCCTATTTTTACGTCTCACGCATAAATTGATTTATCTCACACATTAACATTATCAGAATTCTCACCCATAAACAGTCATCTCAAAAGTGTTTCCCCACGCATGACACAATATTGAGTAAAAACGGTAAAACCGCCCCCAAAACAGCGATAATATGGGCAGAAACAGTCCGAAAATGGTTAGACGACGTTTTTTTTTTTTTTTTTTTTGCTTGCCAGATCGAAATGGGAGAGTGGATAGTGGTGGCGGAGTAGTTTGTCTCACGCATTGAAGCCAAAAAAAGTTGGCAGGTATATTTTACTTATGAATTTGAAAACAAAATAGTAACATCTAAAATATTTTAATTTTTGTTGACAACAGAATTTTTGAAGGAATGGGTCTTTCAATTTTAAGTAATATTTTCATTGACGAACTATCCCAAGACGTTGGCAATTACATCGGTAATACAGAATGCCGGCATTAATTTTACAGGTTGAATAAATAACCGCCAGGACTATTACATACCATTTTCGCACGTGCTATTTCTCCACCAACAGATTGTGATTGAGCCTTGACAGAATCCATCCCAGCTGTACCTGGAACATGTTTGGCAATACTTCTTGAAGGCTTCCCACTGTTTTCCCCAACTGAAAAACATAATATCAACTTGGTAAACCTATAGTAGGACATATAGAAAAGGAAATTATGCGAGTTATATGACTTAGCAGTTGAAGGCTATGAACCATGGCAAAAAGAACACTTCAACATTTATTGCATAATGGTCAAATCAATATTACCGTATTGTCCGAGTATAAGCCCATGGGGCCTGGCCACGGAAATCGGCGAAATTTAGGGGGTAGGCCTTTACTCGGATGGAACATCAAATATACGATTTCTAAATTAGGTCAAATCGAAGTGTATATATCAATAGTATTAAATATTAAAGTTCAAGTTTTGTCTTACTGTTTCGTTTTTTGTATTTCAGGCATGCAGGCCTAGGCCTAACCTACACAACAAAAACACGCCACCGTGAAAACCAGGAAGGTTATATGAGACTAGTTGTGGCAAAACCAACAAGTTGTCGCACAGAAAATTATTGAGAAATGAACAAATAACAGAAAATATAAACAAATACAAAGGGAATTGTTGTCCAATAACTCCAGATATAGACGTTCGATTTTGAAAATTGACCCTTGGTGGTTTTTGCAGTGACATGCCTCATAAGTAGAATATCATTGAAACCTATGAGTATAACAATTATTACTTCGCTATAGGTGGTCTTTACAGTGCATAAATGAAAAACAATAACATAAGGTGTATTTGTGAAACAATTCCCCTGGTGATAGTGAAATTTTAATATATCATATGAAAACCAAACTATAGATTGTGCTCGAAGGCCAAGGTCACACGACCAAAATGTAGGGTCAATGGGTAGATTGTTTATCTGGAACACACAGCCCTACCTCTGACGATGCATTCAATATGATAAAGTTTAAAATTTATAACAGACAAGCAATCAGACGGACGGACAGACAGACAGGATGAAAATAAACAGCCTGGTGGCATGTGCCATCAAGAAAATCTTCGTTCAGGTGATAGATGATTACTGGTTGAACCCAGGACCATGAGGTCATGGGGTGACAGATCTTTTGTAGTTGCTCCTCCCCGTTTGTGGAACAGATTACCTCTTGACATAAGATCGAATTCGCCGACTGGGCTTTGTTCAAACGAATTCTGAAGGCACATCTGTTTCTTGTTGCTCAAGGAAATTAATTTATATTGAATTAATTATTTTGGTTCTTTAATTTGTTTAGTTAGATGCCCACAAAACTGAGAACACCTGTGAGGTATGTACTAGCCGGTCTTTGCACCTTAAATTGCTGGTAAAGAGAAACAGTGATGTGGGTTTTGGTCATTTTTGTGGTAGCCTCAGATTTAAAGGATAAGCTTTGTCATGGTTTTCACTAGCGCCTTGAGCACTTTAGTGGAGATGTGCGCTCAATAAATCTTATTATTAGTATATTTATTAAATTTGAACAGCAGTACTTACAGAGCTCTTGGCGGTCAAGCGAACCCGAACTGACACTGAAGAGGTTTTTGAAGAAACCCCTAGAGGGAGCTTCTGGTGTGGTACATGGAATAAACAAGTCACCAAGCATGTCGTGGAGACTATTACTGAAAAAAAAAGAATTTTTTGGTTGTAAAATTTGTTATTTACTTTTACAATTTTTATATTTACAAATTTCCATAACAATTTAGTCCAACGTCCAATTTCGAAATCAAATGATTTAATTATGTAATGTAAAGAATATAAAAATTAGCAAACTGAAATCCTGTTTAACACAAAGTGACAAATCTTAATTTTGTCATAGTGATGTGATCCATTAAGACCTGCATATACATGCCAATGGTACCATTTAGGCATGCATATTTTTTTTGAATGAGACTGATGAATACCAATAAAAATACATTGGAAACAACTAAAAATGTTCCCACGAACCAGATAATATGGTAATTAGTTGAGGCATGTCATGGCAAAACCACCAAGTTGTTGCAAAACTGAAAAATGGAGATCATAAAACAATATTATGCCTGTTACAAGCTTTAAAATGAGGGGTCAAGTATCAAAATTGGACATCTATAACCAATGTTATGATACAAAATAGAGAACAATTTCCTTTGAATTTTTTTTTATATTTCCTGTTGTTTACTTGCTTATGCAACAACTTGGTGGTTTTGCCCCAATTATTTTCTCGGAAATTAGTATAAAATGTTACTTTTTAACATTTTAAAAATAATTGGTATAAAAAAAATTAAAAGTAATCTGAAAGGACTAATAAACATGTACTGCAAAATTGAGAGACTTATTCTCCCTATAAAATGTTACTTTTTAAAATTTCAAAAATAATTGATATAAAAAATTAAAAGTGATCTGAAAGGACTAAATAAACATGTACTGCAAAATTGAGAGACACCAAGCCCACAACAAGTGTACGTGGTGAGAAATTGTTGACAGTGCAATGTCTGAGACTAATAGCATGATAAAGGGAAAACATATTTAAAAAATTGTAATAAAGTAATTCTCCAGTCGAGTGTGAATTTTATAAAATAAAAAAGTTGTGCTCAAACTGTCAAAAATTTCAAAGAAAAAAAGTGGTTTGCTAAAAATCTGAGGCGATCTTGGATTTTCAGGAACAAACCTGTGCTCTGCACAAACAGTCAATCGTTGGACTTCAGTAGGACTGCACTGGTACAGGGCCTTGCCATGAGCACTGAACTGGAATGTTCGACCAACTCTAAAAATACCAAGAAAAAATAGAAACAAGTACACAATAAGTAACGTAATACGTTTTTGCAATAAGTTTTTGCATCAGGGAGAATACTAGACTTTTTTTTCCCTAACTCTGACATGTAAATGTACCGAATACTCAGTCAGTTGAGAATACTTGCAAAAAAAATCGCAAGTTTTTCTCGGGTGGGACTTGAACCCAATATTTCCAGGAAACTAGCCTGGCATCTGTACCACTAGACCACCGAGCTTGCACTTAGTGGCTAGGGATAGAATTCGAGCCAAATAAACAGCAGGTACTGCAATGTATGTAACAACATATCAAGTACACAATAAATTAAATTTAGTCATAAATGTGAGGTGTTACCACAAAATGAGTCGTGTTGTACACAAAACCAAAATTGAGTCATTGTCGTATTTGGATAGAAGAGATTATAAGCCCTAAATTGGTTTTTAAATGTGGTTCATAGCTTCAGTATAACCAGAAAAAAATCAGTTTAAAACATGGTTATATGAAAACCTTGGAGAAAATCGACTTTAAAGATAAACAACTGTTGACTTCCTGTATGTTTTACCATTGATTTTGACAAACAGCCTTTACAAAATGTAGTTTAAAACATGTTTATTGTAAACAGGAAGTTTGTAATAATAAAATTTAATTGCTAAAATTAACAAAAAAACACAAATCTCATTTTTGTGAAATCATGACTGTCTGTCTATTTTTTTGCATATCTCAAAATGGCCCAGCATACAACACGACTCATTTTCCACAACACCTCGCAAATGGCATTGTAGCTTGGAGGTTGAGTTAAAGAAAAATTGACAAACCTTAAATCAGTTAGAGGTACAAAGTCATAATCCAGTAAAATTCGTAGACTGGGTAAACTGTAGATGACAACATGTCCATTTGCAACGTAACATGCTAAGCATAGCTCTTTGTCTGTAAAATAAAAATTAAGATTGAGGTACAAACATATTACTACAGTAATTATACAGTAGATAAAGTGGTAGTACAGTAGTAGGTGGTGATAGGAAAAATATTATTATTATTAGTGGTAGGTGGTAGTAGAAGTAGCAGAGCAATAGAAACGGTAGTAGCAGCAGCAGCAGTAGGAATAGCAGCAGCAGCAGCAGTAGTAGTAGTAGTAGTAGTAGTAGTAGTAGTAGTAGTAGTAGCAGTAGTAGTAGTAGTAGTGGTAGTAGCAGTAGTAGTAGTAGTAGTAGTAGTAGTGGGAATAGTATTAGTAGTAGTAGTAGCAGAAGTAGAAATAGCAGTATTAACTGCAGCAGCAGCGGTAGAAGGATATTAGTGGCAGCTGCAACAGAGTAGTAGCAAAGGCAGCAGTAGCAGATTAACCGAGGCAGCAAGAGCATTAGTAGTAGTAGTAGTAGTAGTAGTAGTACAGTACTGACTGGAAAACATGTGCCATACCCTCGCAGTCTTTCCGCGTCCCAATATCGTGGTACACGCGGATA
>JAOTQE010072212.1:0-16814 GCA_025631205.1 Nesometra sesokonis
ATCCAAGTCATGTTCAGTATTAACAACAGAATTGTACAAATTACTAAGTCTGCTAATGAATCCATTTTGTGTAGCATGGATTCATTAGCAGACTTAGTAATTTGTAAAAATGTAAAATGTAAAACTGTATACACAAATATACAAATGCAGCTTTACTTCCAAGTACCTAGTTTTGTTTAGTTTAATATTTAATACATTGTTACTAATACCCTTATTTATACATTGTCCTTACTAACTAGGCCTCGGCCTACTATTAATATTAGGCTATTTGGCTACAAAATTCTAGGCCTGACAAAAAACCTCATTTTTAAATTGTATTTGCCACACAGCCAACTCATCAAAAAAATCATTATAATCAAAATTGTACAGAAAACGGCCGATATTTTCAAAATTCTATATTTTTGGAAGGTCGTGGGGGATAGGCTAAGCTATCAGTGTAGGAGGGTAGCCTTCTTAATATTAGTTAGGCCTAGGCTAACATATTTATTATTAAGACTCTAGGCCTATGACCAGCCAGCCACGGGCTGGGAGGTCACAGACGATCAGGATCGGCCAACAATACATGTGAGTACAAACAAATACAAAAAGTGGGCTCGACTTGATCGCCTTCTTCGGGCTTGATCGTCTTTTTACTTGAATGATGTGTGGGTTCTACGCTAGGCTACTAGACCTAGTACATATAATACACCAACCTTTGTTTAAAAAATTAAGCATTGTTATTGGTTTCTTTCTCTGCATCTTTTCCATCTTTAAATTTGCTTGTTGGAAAACCTCCGCTATACTACTAGGCCTAGCTAGGCTTTTGGTGGCTGATGAACCAGCGCTCATATTTGTTGGTTGGTAATTTTTCTAGTCTTAGTCCTACCAGTTTTTACTTCGTTCCAAATGGCTTGCGCGGCTAACACGGCATCTCTACACTTCATGTGTTCGTTGACGAATACAAAGGCATTAACAAAATAATTGTACATACACAATGCCTTTTTGTGTTCAGCAGTCAGGATACTTTGAATAAATTTGCTATGCTACTATCCTATAATTTAAAAATTACAGAAGTAACAATACATGTGGATTACTTCATGAAAGACACATTTTAGAAATTACTGGTCCCTTTCTCTATTTTCAACATTAAAAGCAGTGGGTTAATTGTGATTTTATTTGTTTCCTCACTGTTGAGATGCAATGACAATTTTGTACAAATCCTCTATCGACCATCTCCTCAGTGTTTTTGGTAGACAGCTCTATGTTCTTTGGTTTTATGTAATCTTTTTTCCAATCCATGTAGCCCTTTTTGTCAGATAGAAAAGCTGGGTCATTTTTCTGTTAAGATTTTATTTTCGTTTACAGATACAGATAGTACTTTATTCATCCTCATACAGGAAATTACAATGCTCATGTGATTGTATCGTTCAAAGATGGTGAAATAACAACAAAGAGAAACAAACAACTGATATACAAAATATTCTATCTGTGAAAATTTACATTATACAATCAAAACAAAACAAAAACATTAAAGCAGCACATTTACATTTACGCTGAAGTGCTTACAGATATGAAACAAAAAGAACAAAATGCCGTGTTAAAGATGTATTGTCACTTGAAAATGACTAAAAACTCAATGACATTAATTTTGACATTGACTTGCTCATAATAAATTAACATCAAATTTAAGAACTTGAGAATAGAAATTAGTGTATTTAAAAAGTGTTTAATAAGATTTTTACACTGAAAAATGATAAAAATTTAAGAGGCTTCCAGCCTTTTTGAGGTTTTTGGCTGATTTTTAGCATATAACATTGTAATATTGGGGGTAAATATTTTTAAAATACCCTAATTTCTAGTTTCATAGTCATAACTTTAATATATATTTCTTCGAAACTAGCAAGTTATTTCCAAAATCTATTTTTGTTGTCATTTCTCAAGTGACAATACATCTTTAAGGTAATTGATTAAGTAATAATTTATTAAATGTTCTAATAATTACCTCTTGGCATTATTTTTTTATACATTAATAAAAATCATTTTCTTAAAAATGTGTAACCCATAAATGTGTTTTTACACTAAAGGTAGCCATTATACAGTACTTTTTAAATTGACAAAACTGGTGCAGTATATACTGAGTTAGTAGAATAGAAATATAATTATATTGTGTATTGTGTATAGTGTAGCCTATTCAATGCTACACTAATTAGGCCTACCCTTGAGCATATCCTGTAATCAGTAAGTGTACACAATTCTCTCTTCACAGAGGAACTAAATATTTTGGTCTAGCACCGAACCTTTTTCCATTCGGCATTGCATCACATTTTCCTAAGACTCCTGGTTGAAGAGTGTGCTGCATTCATGTTATATGCAATATTTCAAAATTAATTACGACATCATCAATTTTAACATTGAATTGCCATCATTTCTGATGACGACATAATTAATGTCAAAATATTGGATTCTGACACAACTGTGTGTAGTCCAATACTTGGAATATGCAATGTATTTTTTATATAAAATTGATAAGTGGAACTTTCAGTTGTCAGTCATTGTTGTAAAATAAGTCTATCAGTAAAATACCATAGTCAAGTGTAGTGAACTTATTGACATATGTCAGTTAACATCGATAATGCCGACATTCAGTCATATCAAAATCTCCGAAGTGTTTAGGCACAGTAATGAAAATGTAATTTCCATGAAGTTTGTATGATTAATTGAAAATTCAATTTAATTCAATCAAATCTTTATTGCAACTTGGTGTACAAACTTGACTTTACAATTGACATACACATATAAAATATAATTTGACAATTTAAAATAAAATGAACAATATTTTTATAGACACCAATATACTTCAATACTTTCCCTTTAAAACATACATTCAATTAACAGTTATCTGTAAGCTGCCTGGTGCTCCAGGGGAAGAAGCTAAAAGCCAACAAACCACTATCCCTCCCACCAGACATAGCAGTACCACCGACCAGATCACCATTATCTAGAAGCCATGATTGATGATGAATTGTTTTGATCTGTTTGTGCTCATGTATGGAATTGAGTATTGGTTGTTATATCAGGGGGTGGGGGATGGTGTATTTATTTATTATGTTCTGTAAGTGGGGGAATTCATCATAAAAAACTACCCTGAAACTGAATACATTTCTTAGCAACTAACAATCATACGCTTTATCATCAAATATTAATTAGCACTTAAATTACACAATCATTAAATCAAAATGATTTCTATATACTTGTGAACAGATGTATCATTGTCTCATTTTTACAGTAGAAATTAGGAAAAGAATTAAAGAAAAATACATCATTTGGTAATTTTCAAAAAAATAATCTGAAACATTTCCCAAATGATTTGAAAAGGAGAAATTAATTATCAATATAATACTGTTAATGACAAATCCTTAATAATGCATTGAGAGTAACCTGGACATTATTTCCCAGCAGACATTCATTTGCAGCATTATTCTTTAGTCATCTGGATTTATAAACACTAAAACAACGAAAGATCATGAGGAGAATTTGATTTTAATGCTGAAATGACTTTTAAATTTGAAGTTGAATTAGACAACGTTCATGAACTCCAGGTTCATATGTTTGTAGGAATGTCGGCAACTATTACAAAATCAATGAAGTAATGGTGTGTTATTTTTTTAAAGATTCTGTTGCAAAAAATATTGTTGAATCTCTCATTAGTCAGATTGTCGGAAACATACACAAGATACTCAAATGCTTTACTCTATTTAGAGTTCGTTTGGGTCCATTCGCACAAAACTCTGATTTAAAAAACACTGGATGACTAACTATGATGCAGATGATGTTGATTAATCATTCTATTTTGTTTTCTCAAAACCATGCCACATCCAAGCAAATTTACTTGTACTATTTGCCAATGCTTTTATAGTACTTCATTTTATAAAATGTTAAATTAATACTAAATTGCAAGATTACAGCACTGATCTTAAAATTATTTGATTTTCTGTTAGTTTATATTACCTAAGGTCACAAGTCATTGGTGACCATGACATACTTGCCAACCTTTTGCGAGCCTGAGTGTTGCTGTCAGACCTACTAAGTACCCAATCTAATTTCGGCAAGCAAAAAAGAGTATTTGCTCTATTTTACATCTTATTTGTGTAGCAACATGTATGTTTTCTTTTTCTTTTTTCTGTGGGTTTCCATGAAAATTGCAATCATTTATGGCTTTTTTCGCATTGTTTTGGGTGGTTCTCAGATATAAAGGTATATCATTTTATTTGGCTATTTATGAAATTTTATCATGGGTGAGAAAATGTGATATATGCACAAGATGTCTAAAGTTGGTCCCCATGCGCTAAACTCATGCATTGTGCATGAAACCACACCAACAAAAGTACCAACAACCAATTTTTAGCCTAATCTGACTATTTCCACAGGAACCTATAAGCCCTACAATGGAGAACTCACCAAAACTGAAGAAAACGCAAAGTTTACGAAACAAAGAAGTTCCCAAGCTTCGAAAACAGAGAACAATGACAGATGTTGAAGTTACTAATCGAATGTCTAATCAAAAACTGACAAATGATCTTGAAGATTTCAGTAGAATCCGTTTGCGAGGCAACACAATGAGTGCTGATCAACAGAGCAACTGTTCCCTATCAGGTATTATATAATGCCAATCAACTATTTTATACCTTGCAACATTTTGAGAATCAATGCATGAGATCATCATTAACACAAGTTTGAAAATTGGTTCCAATGCGTGGGACACAAGCATTATGCATGAGGTGTGAGAGTAAACATGTAAACCATTGGCCTTATTATTTTTTGCAATCTAGGTCTTTAATAGCTGGACATCGATCACTAATTAACGTTTATTAATTTGTTTACTTTTAGAATCTAGTATGGGAAGCATGGACCAACTAAATGATGTGCTACCAATGTTTGGTCACGGTTCAGCACATCGCAAGAGTTCCCTCTTTAATCAGAGTAGACGTGGAAGTCGTCGACAATCAACTGAAAGTAATAAGAGCCTTCCTCAATTAAATGCTGCAACATCCCTATCATTTCCAGGTAAGAGATGACGATGATGATGATGATGATGATGATGATGAAAATGAATGTCATCAATCAACAAATCTACTGTTAAAATTGTGATAATTAAAATTTATAAAGATCTATTTTATTATAATATCTGACACATATGTTGAACTTCAACATTTATTCCAAGAAATCCTATTTAAAATTGAATCCAATTTAATTATGAGTTCAAAATTATGTTGTACACTGCTTAATAAAATTCCACTTCAATTATAGTCATTGTAAGGTACATTTGAAAAAGGAAAAAGCACAAGAATTATCACAACAAGATGTTTCCATTAATTGGAATGGACCTCTCAAATGCCACACTTTATGCCTCTGTATCCAATTCCAACTCCAGATGTTTGTAGGCAGGCTCTTTGGGCTATACAGAAACTCACATTTGAACCAGTCCCTTTGAAAAAAATAACACCCTCTGACTTGGTTGATCTACCATGTTAAATTACTAGGGAGATCTACCTAGAACTACCTAGCGAGATAGTATATAATTTCCTTGTCGATGTTATTAATGCCTTAAGGTTTATTTTAAATAATGGCTGTATTTTCCTATGTATACTAGTAGAGGATTGCTGACTATATCCTCGGTAGTATCCCTTGATATGTTAGTTAACTACCTTTATCTACCTTGTCACTACCATTATCTACCATGTTAACAGAGTTATTTTTTAAAGGGACAAAGTGCACCACCATGTGGTAGACCATATTAGGTCTTTCCCTCTGTATTGTCTTGAGCTACATTATATGAAATTTTATCAATTTTATTGAGGAAAAATTGGCAATAGTTCATAATGCCTACATGTGAGGTATTCTAATGTTAAATATTATGTAATGTTTGTGATGCCTTAAGGCTGTTTTCCACTGGGCAAATTATTCACGTGAATTGCTAATTTTTGCTCACAGGCATGCAGGAATGTAACTATGCAGGGCGGAGGTGGGCGGGGCCGCCCACCCTAAAAATGTTCCACCCACCCTAAAGCTTATTTTGAGACCTTCCTCCCAGCCTAATTTCAACCTGCCACCCACTCTGACCCTCTGAAAAAGATAAAAATACTGTTTTTAGTGATCATGCCATCCACCCTTACATTGATGCCAGCCTACCCTTGGATTTTTCTAGCTACATCCTGGGCATGCACAATTTAGTTTTTAACTGCAAAATTACTTACTGCGCATGTCCATGAGCAAAAATTTGCAATTCACAAGACTAAATTTGCCTAGTGGATGTTACAGATTCATGACTTTCTACTCATGGGTCATGTCATGCAACAAGGACAGGCTTGTAATTACATTCTTTTGTATGTCCATGACAGGGGCTGTGTGTGCACCAATACACCGGTGAAATACCTACCCATCTCAAAAGATGTACTAGGTTCTTCATGAGACAATTTGTGTACACTGGATCTATGGTTTATAGTCCATATCTGAGAAGACTTGTTCTAACACTGGAACCATGGTGCAAGCGGGCCTCAAGCCTGTGCTGTTCTTTTTTAATGGTTCACATTGTCGTATGGCTTTAGCCATACGACTCACTCAGATTTTCTTTTTCAACAGATTTTGTTGAACTGTATAAATCCTTCAGTCTTCGATGCCGGAAAGATTTGAAGGATATATTTTTGGAGTATGCCATTCCAATGATATCAGTAAAAGAAGTAGATGAAAATGCTGCAACAACTCCTAGCCTAGCTGATTTTAGGCAAATTTTGAGTAAGTTTAACAATTCTGAATGTAAAATTTTTGTACTTTATCTTAATGTTTCCTTGTTAATTTTATGCAAGTATTTCAATGCGGAGAACCTCTAAACTTTTATTTTTTATTATAACATTTAGGTAATCCTGCCACATTGAATTACTTTTGTACTTTGTTTTTATGCTGTATGCTTTCTGTAAAGGTGTACTAAATGATATGATATATGATATGATATGACAATGTTAACACTGTTCAAGTCAAAATGTTTTAAATACATATACAAATAAATTTTGTTTTTGTTTATTACATACAAATGTATAACAAAATAAGCATTATTATAATAATTAGTCTTTTCCCATGAGGAATAGATAATTTCTGTAAGGTTTATATGAGAGGGTGGGGAGGGGAATTTTCGAATTGTCAGGCTCTTGTCTAAAAATCTCATACATTCAAATGGTGAAAGAGATGCTTCAATTGTAGTAAGTTTTGTATTTAAAAAATGTAAAAATGCCATTTCCAAGCATCTAGAGGTGGTACCATTTAATCTAAACTAAAATGTTTTCAACCATGGTGGGGCTGAAGTGGGTGTGTTTTGTTTTCTTCAAATGCCTCAGTTACATTACATTGGGATGACACTTATAGGAGTGCCATTTTCAAACATCTAGAGGTGCCATATAAAAATGTTGGCACCTCAGCCCCTCCGCGGTAATCTCTGACATGCCATCCCTGTTCATTTTTAATCTTCCTCTAATTAGTGAACCTCATCCTTTAATCAATCCTGGCTATGGGCCTGTTATTACAAGGCTGAAGGCAGTGTATTTTGTAGATGCTATAAAATTATCCCTAATAAACTACCCTAGTTTATTGCTTTGTATCTATCAAATGTTTTATTTAAATGTTTAAAGTGCTATTATAGGTTGTAAACAGTATATGTTCAGTCCATTATGTTCTAGAATGTATTGATACGATTTATGAGAACTGTAATTTAACAAAGTCAACTCCCTTTGTGTATATTTTATAAATTACTAGGATATTTTTTGTCTGCATCAGGTTGTCAAACTTGTTACATTATGAAAAATCTATTCTCTTAGTGCATGTTAAGTCTTAGGAATTAAGTGTAGCGTAACATATGTGATGTATGATTATTAGTTTCAGAACTAGCTGGGGGTTAGTTTAAGCCACTGATAATGCCATGCCCTTGGAATTATTACTTCTAGTGTTAAGAACCAGATTAGTATACACTAATGCGTAACACTTCTTATACTATTATGTGAACAAGTTTGCATCAAATGTAAACAGTCAGCATTGGCCACTTCAATTTTGCGAAATATGTGATGTAAAATTTTATATTATGATTAAAATGTTAAAATAATCCAGAAGGTCCACTAATCATCTTCAAGAATCCCGATGATGACATAGTTAATGTCAAAATATTGAATCCTGTCAGGATGGCATGTATCTCTGATTGCTTGGAATATGTCTTTTACTTTGTCAAAGGTCCCAAGTCTCCTGAAAATGGCGGGAGTCTCCTGGTTTATTGAGTCATCTCCCGCCCTCCTGAAAAAATACGTTTTTCTCCTGAAAATTTTAAGTGTCTCCCAAAAATACTCAAAGTGGTCTTTGCCTAGCCTAGGAGCAAAATCGGTTGGCCCCTCAAAAAATATCAGCTCTGCTCAGTGTTAAATAAAGTTTATATACAATAATATAGATATTTTAACATATTGTTATGTACTTTTTCTGTGTTCTGTTTTTTTATTGTGATGCGTCGCACATTTCCATTTACGCAAATTTGATCGACAAAGCAACCAACATAAAATCTCCTAACTTCACAAACTTTGAACCTCTGCTTTGTTACTTGAAGTTTACAATTTTTTCAGTTGTCAAAATATAGGTTACCAATGTTTGGTTATTTTATTGTTTTAAGACCATTAAAGTAGCTGTTTTATTGTGTCTTGTATCTTTTGGCAAAATGTGCGCTATAATCCAAAAGGTCCACTAATCAACTTTAAGAAAGTATAATACTCCAAGCAATGAGATACACACCATCGTGTTGGGATTCCATATGTCGACATAAATTATGTCATCATTGGGAATCAATCCTGTATGTATCTCATTGCTTGGAATGTGTACTATACTTTGTGCACTATAAATTTCTATATTATTTTTATTATAAAAACAACTTGTTTAAAATTAATTTCTATGTGCAGATACATCACTAACAAGAAACATGGTAATTGACACATTTAATGATGGGAATAAACGTATACTGGATGCAATTGCAGCATCAAGCGTTCCAACAAACAGTGCCGGAGTCGAGAGCATTACGACGTGTGTTATTGGCATAAAACAGTTCTCGCAATTCTTGCACGAGAAACAGTTTGAGGATTTATCTCAGGAAGAGATTACTAAACTTATTCAGGTATTTGATTTGTTTGCTGCACTTATGCAATAAACATAAATTTTGTGGTACTGCACATGTGGAGTTCTGAAAAGAACTGTTGAACTTTTCAGCGTTTCAATAAAATGTGAGGTCTCACCAGAAAATGAGTCACATCGTAGGTGAGATGAAATTGAGATAATCACCAAAACAGGTCTAAAGTCAAATCTTTGAGAAATTTGGGTTTAATCAATTATGATGATCATATCCTCGGTAGGCTCCCATGGGAGGTTAAATGAGAGATTTATGGGTCTTGGTTTTAATGGGATATTATAGATGGGTAGCATGGTTGGTCTATGGTAGTAATACTACAGTGTCAACCTTGTCACAACCACTATATACCATGTTAACAGAGTTATTTTTTCCAAAGGGCAGTACCACTGCAAAACTAAAGCTACAGTACCACTACCTCCACTACTTTATTAACAATCAAATGATTTTCTCCATAGTGCCATGAGCCATCTCCATCACTGAGAAAACTAAAGTGCATGTCCTTTGAGGGATTTGGTAGATTTCTGATGGATAAACAGAGTTTTGCATTTAGCAATGAGGACATTACCATTGAAATACAGGTAAGATTCCGATGCTAATTCCATTCACATCAAACTCATCGATTATAGAACTATAAATGTCATGGACAGTTTAAGTAGAGTGACTTTTAAATGCAAACTATTTTTTTTCAACTGAGGATGTTTAACTTGAATCTGGTGATGTTCTTATCTGTATGTTTTGGCATGGTTGGTGTACTGTGATATTACTGAGCTTCTGCATCATTGACGGACAGACTCACAAACTGCAATCTGACATGAAAATCGATCTACGCATGCACAACCCCCGAAAAAATTAATACTGAATGGATTGGATTAAATTTGCACATACTTATTGAGTAATTTTTCCAAAACCTGGTATTTTTACCCCCAAAAAAATTATAAAATCTATGATAATTGTGATTTTTTTGTTTAATATTCCTGTTCACTGTATAATTAATTCTGAATGGATTGGACGAACTTTGAACATACTTGCATTTTAGCAATACCCCTCAGTAGCTAATCAGCTGATTGTGGAAAAATGTAAACAAACTGGCTTCATCGTGATCGGGCACAGAGATAGGACCTACATCATTTTTTAAAAATATTCTTCATTTCACTAATCATGTACATTATGCTCTATTAATATTTGCTTATGTGGGAGGGTGGGCACCTGACCTGGGCCCACCCTGTTGACTTGGCAGAGTATTATATGCACCAAAAACAAATTTGGTTTTGCACACTGCACACTATGAGCCTTTAGAAGTGCACCAAAGGGTATCTGTAGAGAAACATTTTCCCGGGGCCTAGGCGGGCCCTGGACCCACGCATGTTAGCATCACTTTCCTGTTGAAATCTTAAACTATGCGCTTACCCAACTTGGCATTAGGCCCCCTTTTTCTAACTCCACTGGATCAACCCCTGAAAAATGTTGTGATTTGGCAAATTAATCTTGTTTATGCTTAGTGGACATAGACATGTACTGTGTACACTTTTCTCACATTAGATAGAATTCAAGACCCTAAAAAAGCAAAACTATATAGTGGAAACTTAAAAACCTCATGAAAGTTAATGTTGAAAAGTGGAAGGAAAGTGGAACTGACTGACAATACATAAGACAGAAATTTAGGTAACTGATTTAAGCGAGAGGGATGCTTATTCAAATTAGAAGAGATGGTGCTTACTAAAACTTATATTCAGAAGAGATGGTAGATGAAATAATTTATTTCTATAGCTGTGTTTTTTTTAGTTTTATTCTATTGACTATAGTAATCTTATTTCAATTTATGCAAAGTCCATTCGTTTTCCTGTACTAATTGTTTTAAATTTTCTGTTTAAAAAAAATTCCTAGACTATGGGAATGTTTATCAGTAGACACTCGAGACATACTAAAGTTTAAATTTTAATACTTTTATCAACAATCTTAATGTACTCTCATTGAAAATTTAACATAATTTTTTAACATACAGTATCTTAGGTCTTTATATTTATCTAATTAGAAACATTTAAAAAATGAAAATTAATTTTATGATTTTCAAATGGTAAACATAATATTTATATATTTTTAAGAGATTTTAATTCTATTTTAATGTTACTCTTATTATTTTATACTTTGGTGACCCACTTGATAGTAAATTTAATTTTGCTTTTGGCAAACCAGTCAGGCTCGCTTCTTTATAATGTATTTTATGAATTGTAGTGTGTATGCTTTGAAGAAGAAATAAATGAAATGAATTGAAGTGAGATAATAGTTGGGTTTTGCAAGTTTACTGCAAAGCTAACAGATATGTCACACTTTCATTTTTGTAGGTTGATAAATATGTTTAAAAAATATAACAAATGTTCTACTTACGAAAAACTGATGATCATCGTAAAAACTAATCAACTGTGACATATATTTAACAACTAACACATTCTAAGAATTTATATTGCATTAGTTGTTGGATATATGTCACAGGTAACACATTATAAGAACTATGACTTATCCATTTTAATTATCGTACTTCGGAAATTTGCGAAACATGCCTATTGTCAAAACTAAGCCTGTAATATGTGAGGTCTCGCCACAAAATGAGTCGCATCATAGGTGAGATCAGTTGGAGATAATCACCAAAATAGGTCTGAAGTCAAATTTTTGAGAAATTTAGTTTTAATAAGTTATAAGTGCTATGGTACTTATATTTCATTTTCTGAGATTTAGAGTCTTTTAATTGTTTATTTTTCGATTGTTTTATGGGAGATTTTCTCAAAACTGTGTTTCCATACATGAAAACTTCAAATACTCATAGTTTTGAATCTACTTATTCAATGAATGTCATTTAAAGTTTAGGTTACAGCTTACA
This sequence comes from Nesometra sesokonis, assembly GCA_025631205.1. Taxonomy (NCBI): domain Eukaryota; kingdom Metazoa; phylum Echinodermata; class Crinoidea; order Comatulida; family Antedonidae; genus Nesometra; species Nesometra sesokonis. The sequence continues at coordinate 12,060 of JAOTQE010072212.1, forward strand.
TTATGCTCTATTAGAAGGTACCAATAACTAAATTTTGGATTTTTCTACCGTGAGACTCATTTTGAGGTGAGACCTCACATATTGCATATACCAAACTAATTGTTTAAATAAGGCCCTTTCACACAGAAAATACCGTAGTGTTTCTATAACCATTCCGACATTATTGCCGGTCTAAACCCTTTCACACAGAAGGTCAATTTCCGGTAATATGACGGTTTCCTGTGTGAAAGGGTCCAAGCTAAAGACGCAAAATTGGCAGTCTTAATAATAGAGGTTCCCAACTTTGACCTTTGTTTAGTTAAGCTTCACTGCGTAAGAAGCAGGCATTACACTGTGGAACCTTTCATACACATGTGGCCTAAGGCAATGACGGTAATATAATGGTAATATGTCTAGGGTCTGAGGTGGTCTAACGAATACTGGCACTGTGCCGGCATTGAAGAGAAAGCCGGCTTTCGTGAATTACCGCAATATTCTCAGTTTACAGTTCTGTGTGAAAGGGGTTATACTGTAGGTAAGATATCTTACAATCGTACATTCTTGATTGTGTATGTTTATTTTATTATGGTTTATTAATTGATTGAATAATTTTAAAACATCTGTTGATAGGACATGAATCATCCACTAAGTCATTACTACATAAAGTCTTCCCACAATACTTACCTGACGGGACATCAGCTTAAAGGGGAATCATCATCTGAACTCTACGCACAAGTGAGTATCATGTTTATTTTAATTCTTGATGTTTAATGGTGTTGGGCTGAGCAGGTCCCTTTGAAAAAAATAACTCTCTCTAACTAGGCAGGTCTACCATGTTAAGTTTCTAGGGAGATCTACCTAGTGCCACAGAGATCTACCTAGTAACTAGGTAGTATATAATTACTCTGTTGATGTTATAAATACATTAAGATAAATAAGTAATTGCTTGTTCTAATTAATTGATCTGAAAATTACTGTATTTTCCTTTGTAGTTGTAGAGCATTGCTGACCATATCCTTTTTAGTATCCCTTGATATGGTAGTTTTTATATGGTTAACTCTGTTAGCTACTGTACCTATATCTACCTTTTCGTTACCATTATCTACCAAATTAACAGAGTTAAGGGTTAAGGCAAGGGGAACCGTGAACCCTAATGGCTCTACTGCCGCCACTTTTACTAAGCGTATTCCTTCCCAACCAAGCCACCCACTTTTCCCTGAGTTTATTTTTCTCCCCTCTCTCCTTTGTCTCGGATCCCATTATACTCATACCAGCCATTTTAAAAATTCATTAATTCTTAAGTCTATTAAAACTCTTTAACGACCAAGTTTTTAGATAAATCTTGTGTTCATTGCAATATGATAAATGTAATATTTTTAAGTAGGCCTATTACATGTCTTAAATGTACATATAATTATTGTGTTTGTATTTTACATGTCATTTTAATTTATACAATGTGGTGTACAAATGAAAATGTTTAATTTTAATCAGAAGTGAATGAAATAAATGCTAGCGAAAGAGCAGCACTATTATTATTAAAACAAATGAATTGTCTCAGGCCTGTTCACATCTGGTTCTGATGGTTGAACAAGTCTTCAGATAAAGATTATAAACTGTAAGCCCAGTGTACACAATGACTCGTTTTCACTTAAAAACCTTTAAAGCGCCCAGTACATCTTTTGAGATGAGTAGGAGGTTACACAGGTGTACTGGTCCACACATCTCCTGCTGTGGACAACATAATGTAGCACCTATTTGTACCAACAGGTCATGATTCTCCTCTCATTAGGAGAGGAGAATGCCACTGAATGCATGAACATCATCCAATCTTTAGTGCAGGTGGCAAATTCAGAAACTGTACAGTAGTAACTTTAACAGGAGTAATGTTATTGTATTATTATTGTTGTTAAGTACAAGTTAACAGTGCATTTTAACAAGAAATGACTGAAAGTTTACACGCCATCTTAGCTCCACTTTTTCTTAGTGTACATGCATAATCAGGTCAAAAACTTTTTCTATTGGTATGTAGCTGATGTGTTGATTCCCACAAAGATATTTTAATATGCAGGGATTTTTTAAAAATTATTTAAAGTGATTTAATTATTTAATGTGATAGAGATTTTGCAAGATTGACTAAAATTCATTTCACTTAACTGTTGGTCTAAAGCCAATTGAGAGATGGTGATCCGGATGTCCGATCCGGCCACAGATTGATGTAAACCCAGGTTATCAGTTGACAAAAACAAACCCATTAATGACATGAATGAGTTTAAAATCGAGGAATTAAAGTATTAACATCTTCTATTCTTACATGCAAATGCCTCCAGGTTTGAATCGCCTCACAGTACCTATGTAACAATTATAATATGTGCGAGTTGTATGGCCGAGCAGTTAAGGCAGTGGAACAGGGAACCATAGAAAAAACAACAGCACGGGTTCAAGGCATGCTCGTACCATGGTTCTGGTGGTGGAACAAGTCTTCTTGGATAAGGACTATAAATTGTAGGTCCAGTGTACACAAACATCTCATGTGCACGTAAAAAGTACATTCCATCTTTTGAGAAAAGTAGGGGGTTACCCCAGTGCATGTACAACCCCTGTCTTGGACATCTGAAACAACGCGAGAATGTTAACTTAAATTTGATTCGTTGATCTTCCATTTTTGGGCCGCACATTATGTAATTTCCTCTCTTATCTCTTATCAACTGCTTTTAATTTTTATATAGGTTATTTAGTTAAGGCATGGAGTTTGTTTTGTCTATGGTTCAAGTCACGAAAACCAGCTATTTCCTTGATTTAGCCATAATTGAGTGTTCATATTGAGAATGTTGGTGAGATAAAGACCATTTATCCAGATATATGTGCCGGCCATAGTTTCACGTGAACACAGCTATAGAACTTTATCTAGTCTAGGTGTGATCCAGTTGACAAAAAACAACCTCATTTGTGGCAGAATGGAGGAAATTAACTATTAACATCTTCTATTCTTACTTTAAAATGCCTGCAGATATGATTCACCTTATGTAACAATTATAATATTAATTACATAACCAGTACATAAACAGTGTGTACTATAAATACATTCAAATATTGAAGTAGAGAAAAAAAGAATTTTGTAAAATGCTAATGGATCATTTACAGAATAATGTTATAAAAAAATAAAGATGCATTGTATCCCATAAATTCACACAACCAAAGTCAACTTTATGTACATCAACTAATTTAGTAGAAGTCAAATTTATTTTTCACCCCGGATTTATGTGTTTTCCACATAGATGCAATATTTTAAGGGCTAGATAGTGAACTTCCATAGAAAACACTCCCAAGTGCAATTATATGGAAGCGCCTACTATTGAATGATATGTTCAAAATCCAACCAATCAAATCGCGTTACGTTTTAAAGCTGTTGGTACGACAAAATTGAGCCCCCAATCTTTCATAAAAGTTTCAAAAAACTTATTAACAAATGCAAGTAAATTTAATCCACCTATAAAGACATTAACAACATAAAATATATGTGACATATGTAAATAATTTGTATAATAGAATAATGTTTAAAATACAATTATAAAACAATTATTTTTTTTAAACTTATATGTTTGTGATGAAAGCTGACGACCTTCAATAGTAGGCATCTACCGGATTGAATTTCTACAGTGTCAAGTTTACCACCTAGCCATAAATAATAATAATCTATGATTTTCCATTAGCAATCTGCTTGGAGTCAAAAACCCTTCAATGATAGTTTGGATTTGACTTATGCAAGTCTGCCTGTAGTGATGAATCTAAAATTAACTTAATCATTTTGAAGTTAACACAAAATGTATTAGTATTGAGCATAAGAACTTAATTAAAAATTACTTACTGTGACTTTTATACTGAAGATGGCAAACAAATACAGACTGACTGCAGTAAATGAAGTATTGTCTTGATTTCAAATAAAAATTTGTTATAGAATTAGTTGGAAATCAATATTTAAATGCACTTATTTCTATTCTCAAGTTGATTTCATGTTCCTTCAAAACCTCCAAGTATTAAAATTCACTTTTAATGATATTGGTTATCAATTTGGAATTACCAGGTCAAAATTATTCTACAACAGTTACTGCAGAAATCTATTAATATTAAGTTTACTGCAGTTATTGGAAACAATTTAATGTCATATATTTGGTGACTGAATTGATAAAAATGGTAATTTTCGGTGTTTGCAACCGTATCAAAATGTTTTCATATTGTTAATTTTGATTCAAAAATATATATTTATGATGTTTTTATTTTTATGGTAACTCCTATGTATGTAAAAAGTGCAACAGTTAATGTACAATGAAAGTTAAACTAACCAACCAACCAACAACCCACCAACCCAAGCAAGCAAGCAACGAACCAACCCACCAACCCGACCACCCACCAACCAATTAAGCAACCAACCCAAAATTTGATTTTTCTTTCAGATTTTGTTAACTGGCTGTAGGTGTGTTGAACTGGATTGCTGGGATGGTGATGATGGTTATCCTCTGATATATCATGGACACACCCTTACTTCAAAGATAAGCTTCAAAGTATGTTAAATCATATAAATGTGAGGTCGCCTATCACAAATGAGTCATGTGATTGGAAAATAGAAAACATAGCGAAAATATAGTTGTGATCTAAACTTTACATGACATTTTATTTTATTTTATTTATTTATTCAATACTGAACAGCAACGAAAGTTGCCACTTACAGAATATGAACATAAAAAACATCAATAACAGACAATTTACATTACAATAAAA